>QANZ01034009.1:27207-54348 GCA_003254925.1 Chamaecrista fasciculata
TTCGAATTTATGGACCAAATTGTATTCTTAAAAATAATTCCAATATTATTTGGATTGACCCCTAATCTCATCCACTTGGATTTGGATTGACCCCTAACCCTCAATCCAAAATTTTCTCATCCTCACAATTTCCAATACAATATCACACTTCCCAATATCATCTCATCTCAATCTCATTTCAACCAAAAAACAACAAAACACCTTCATCTCATCCAATCTAATCTCATCTCATCTCATCTCATTATTTCCTACCATTTCTACCCCTATACAAATCACAAAAATCCATCTACTTTTTCCTACCAACCACAATCATTACAACCCCTTTTATATAATTTCACACCCTATTTAACATCATTCTCAATAAAATCACCCAAACACCAATACATCATCTCATCTCATCCAATTAAATTATAATCTCATCCCATCCATTTGGATTGGATTGGATTGGATTGGATTATGATTATTGTTCTCCCAAACAGGCCCAAAATTGTCTATCTTTTATTGTTATTTAGTTGGAAAATAATTTATTGCGCCCTTATCAATTAATCAATTAATAGTATTATATTTGAGTAACGCAATAGATAGAAATTTAATTTTACTTATCAATTAAATTAATAATAGTATTTTATAAGTATATAATACATTCATCGTTCGTGAATAGAAAATTAGGAATAATATTCAATAAAAATTAATATAAAAGTTCATTTTTAAATTATATTCTTCGTTTGTGTAGAAAATGAATTATAACGTTATCTTTAAAAAAATATTTAATATATTTCAATTTTCACATGCTTTACAGTCTTCTTATAAATTAATTTTACAGTAAATTAACTATTATAAAAACATTCGAACCAATAAATAATTGACATATATATATTGGCCATTATAATTGACATATATCAGACCAAAAAGAAAATTGACATATAACGTACAAAAACATTTATTACACTCTACCTATGAGATTACAGTCTTTTTATCATATCCGTAAAATATAAGAGTTACCTGTTAGGACCTACCGCAGTGTAGAGGCGGCAATGTGCTTAGTTATTATGATGGGTCCCACAAAATCAATTAACAGCTATTTTTGTTGGAGGCCGAGGCTTTTTTAGAAAAAGAAAGAAATCAAGGGGTCCTCTGGCAATTAAGAATAATTAATATTAGAGTACGTAAATGGGACCACCTCAAACCGTTGCATTTGTGTGGAAAAATTCCACCATTATTGGCAGGAGCCAGGCGTGCGGTGTTCACCGTCGTTCAATGAATGCGATTGCCATGCGCTCCGGCAGTCTCAGACCAAGAAATGCAGAAAATTTTGAGTTTCAGATCGCATTTTTTGTTGCGTAATTAATTCATTAATTATACGCTTTGCGATTGATTCTTCTGTGTTCTTTGTTTGCATGGCTTAGACAGATCTCCTGCCTCTGCTCGCTTCTTATTTATTTCTATATATTCTGGTAATCTGGTTTGTTTCGCAATGTTTCTGATTCTTTTTTTTTTTTTTTGGTTTTTTCCATTTCCCCTTTCCTAATTCCTGAGTTGAAACTTTTTGACATTGCTGTTTCCAGGCTGGTGATTGAATTTGAGAGTAATCAGTTACGCTGGAGCCTTTCTTTCCCTTCTTGGCGCGTGAATCCGAGTTTCTGACCGTTCTAGAAGGGAAAGAAGGCCTAATTTCCGAGCCACATTGTTAATTTTTGGTTCGGACTCCCTCGAATTGTTTGATATTGGAATTCGAAAATGAGTACGGTCTCTGGTGTGGTTTCGCGTCAAGTTTTGCCCGCTTGCGGCAGTCTTTGTTTTTTCTGCCCTTCTTTGAGGCCAAGGTCGAGACAGCCCGTAAAGAGGTATAAGAAGCTGATTGCCGACATTTTCCCCCGTAACCAGGTCTGTGTTTTTCTTTTTAAATATTCTTCTGATTTCCCAGATTCCATACTATGTCACGTTGTCATTACAAGAGCAGTTGCTTGTGCCTAAGATATTTAATGACGAATGTGATTTCTTGATTTTTTTAATGTTCAATTGTGCTATTTAAAGTAGTTCCCAGAAGCTGAAGACAAATGAGTCTTATTTTGAGAAGACTAACAGCATGCTAACAATATCTGAATGTGAAGTAATTTTCCGTTTTCTGTTTTTGCGTCAAAGGAAATGCTTGTTGTGTTTTCTCCTTTAAAGCTGTAGGTCTCTAGCTAAAACGAAAATACAATGGAACTCATCGGTTTTTTTTCTTAATTATTTTTTTGCATCTTTTCAATTTGTTGGAATTGGGCTACTAGGTAAGTACACATTCCTAGCGAATCAGGATTTAAAGGTCTAAGACGCATGGTATAGTTGAAAGTTTGAAACTTTCCTTCGCATCTTAGAATTTTATGTTTCAACATTTTCTCCCCAGCATTCAGCATGAGAAGATTTAGACTTCTTAGTACATAAACATGGTTTGGCTTCCTCCCTTTTAAGTCCCGTTTCAATGTTGTTTCTAATGATAAAAGAAGCACTTTGTGTGGGCAGTAGGAATTATAAGCTCTTAGATGGTGAATTGCAGAGTATTGTTTATCTATATTAATATGACTTTAGGCCTTTTGAATCTTTATATATTAGTCTATAAGTAAATAAAGATAATACATATATGCATTTCGAGGTAGGAAATAAATAACTCATCATCATTTTTATTTAAAATTTTAAAAACATCAATGAAAATAACTCCCTGTTACTAGTTTTTTCTCTTATTTTTATAATTTATTTTATATTTTTAAATTTAAAGATAAAACTGGCATACACTAGCTAGTTTTAATAGTGATTTTCTATCTCTGGTGTTTGCGCTGTGATCTTCTGATAGGAAGTTTAAAAAGTTTAGACTTCTTATAAGTTATAACAATGTTGTTTAAAGAGGCAGGCAGCAGACAGTTGCTAGCTGTTGTTAGAAACTTTAGAGAAAAAACGTGACCCAAAAGTTTATTTTGTAATTCTTTTCCTTGATAAAAGAACATTATTTGAAGAAGAGAACATAACAGTATGTGCAAGGGGATAATACCCCCCCACCCCCCAAATGAAACTTTATGAAAAGTGTAAGTAATTGCATTTACTCATGCTACCAATGTTTTATTGACAAAATTATGAGTATGAAAATTTTGGTAGAGTATAGAGGCACTTTTACAGTAAAATAAATTTATTTACCGCAAGAGTGGAAAGTTTTTAATTTTAAATCTGTTATTAAAATGTACTATTTTGCTTTTTGCAGTGTAACTTTTTCTAAGTACTGTCTGAATTTGATCTCATGTGCAGCACAGCAATTTATCCTTCTAAATTTAATCTATTTTCCTCTTTCACATATGTTATTTTGTACTTGAGAAATTTGGCTTCTATTTCCAAGTTGAACGATTCACTCACTATATATTGATGCATAATTAATTAATAATTTAACGATCCCTTTTTCAAATTCCACTTTAATCAGAGATACCTGCATATTGAATTGATTTTGTTGTGCTATCCTTGCTATTATATGTCCCATAAAAAATATCTGCCGCTTTAGGTATATCTTTACTTTTGGTATGAATCTACAGGAGGAGGAGCCAAACGATAGGAAAATAGGGAAACTATGTGATTATGCTGCCAAAAATCCTTTACGCATCCCAAAGGTATGCCCCCTCCTTAATTCAAAAGCTATGAACAAATGTAGATGGATCTTATTATTATTGTCATGAATTGAGGTTATTGGTTGAAATCAAATGTTTACTTAAATTACGGGAATATCAGGTAGTCAACATGACTGAAAAATACAGGTAGCCTTCTAAAACAAAAGGAAACAAAGGAAATAGGGAAATAAAACACATTTGCTCAAAATAACTCTCCAATCCCTCTGCACATCTCACAAAGAAACCCCCTTGCATAATTCCAGAGGGAATGAAAACTATCTTACCCCATAGAAGATTCACTAGTAGAAACAGATGACTGTATATTCTGTCATTTTGCTCTACTTAATCGCATCACTAACCTCCAAGAAGAGCATAAATTCACTACAGCTGAGCCTCCTTAATCCTGCTGAAATTCTATTATAGGCAGAGAACAAAATTCAAGAGTTCGAAGACAAATCCATATTCATAAACTTCCCAAACAACTTACCTCAGAACTGCCTAGTAAAATTAACATGAAAAATAAGTTGTAAGGTCTATTTCCATATCCCCACTCCAAGTGAACTAGTGTTCTGGACCCCTGTCTAATTATATTTAAGACTTTTTAACTTATTGGTTCCTATCTATATACAGGTATTTTTGTTTCATCATTATGTGGGACTTCCCTCTCTACAATCAATAGTGACTTCTGTTTTAAGTCAATTCTCTTGGATTAGTGAGTGTGATGGCTAGGTTAAGTATTAGTAGGGTTGGGCTTGTGCTATATGCACTACCCCTTATGCTTAATCTAATTGGCAGCTCTAAATAGATACATAGGTGCTAGCTAAGTAAGTAACTCCCATATTGAAATTCCTTGGTTCTCTACTAGGTACTAGAACCTCAAGAGTAGGGCTTCTATTGTTTCTGCTTTTAAGGCTAAAGCTTCAACCACTTCTAAGGAGCTTTGGCCCCTCGTTTATCCTTCCCCATATTGCAGGTTTGTTTTTTTTTTTTGGGGACTTTTGACCCTTTTCTGATGACTTATTTATTTCCCAATGAATTCCTGTTGGACTGAAAACTCTGATATCAACTTCAGGAATCTCTGGCCTGCTTATCCCTGTCAAGAGTTATGTAAGAATATCTTCTTCCACATTCAATGTAATACAAGGCCAAGACTACCTAGTTCTAAGATACTCGATGTGACAATCACTATTCTAACACATAAATCCAGCCCAAGTCCCATTTTTTGACGTCATTCAAATGGCCTCAAGTCTGTATCACTATTCTAACACATAATGATACTTTTTTTATTTTTTTTTCAAGTCGATTAAGTCCTCCTTAATTTTCACCACTTTACATTTTCTTGGTATCCTTTCCTTTAAGGTTTTCTTTAGGTTTGACTCAGTATTCATGTACCTATCAGTATAAGCTCCTCACAATGTTCCCTAACCCTTACTATGGATTTCACTTTTAAATAGTAAATATGACCTGAAGCATATTCCAGCTATTAAATGATATATACATATATATAATTTTTCTATCCTTCCTCTATCTCTTTATTATAACAATTTGTGTACCTCTGCTGTGACTAGATTATAAAACTTCCTCATTTTTAGATCAAAATAAGCTTAAGTTTGTTAATTCTTAAAGATGGTTTCTATTCTCACTAAAGTTGTATGGTTATTGTTCAGATTACAGAAGCCCTTGAGCAAAAGTGTTACAAGGAACTACGTTCTGAGAATTTCCGACCCACAAAAATAGTCATGTGCATTTACAATAAATTGCTGTCTTCTTGTAAAGAGCAAATGTGAGTTCACATCTATCTTATCTTTATGCTTATAAATGGAATCATGAATGCCTTTGTGTTTTTGTAAAAGAACCTTTTTCATTGTGGTTTCTGGAAAGACAGGTTACATATCTCTTTGCTGCCGTCTCCTGTTATCATTCTCTTTGTCGTTGTTGTAAAACTACCCTTTTTCTGTCTTTTAATCGACCCCTCAGAATTAGTTTGGAGTAAAAAGGGGGGGGGGGGGGGGTGATGCATTTGAGCCCTTCAGAAAGGAAAACTTGTGCTAGGTGGTCTCAGTGGTAGTGCACATGTAAAATGGGTCAAAAGTCGTCTTTCTTGAAAAATTTGAGAAAAAGACCTTCCGTTAGAATTTTGAAAAAGTTTGCTATGGAAAAAGAAAGAGGGTTGAAATCTACACATTGATTCTTTTTCGTGATTTTTGGTGAACTATATGATCTGCCTATGATCATTTCAGTTACCAGTAAGCAGAAAACTGCAGCAATGATATCATTGATGAATTTTGATCCTGACCTTGAGGATTGGGGAATATCATGATTAAATTAGGTTTTTTTTTTCTTTTCTTTTCGTGATCTTCATTTACAAGAATGGTGAGACAATTGACATTGATTTAGTGTATTTCTTGCATTATTTTTCACCTTTTACTTTAGATGAATAAGGCAACCCAAATAGGAAAAAAAAAGAGGGGTATGAGATGTTGAAAGAAATGTGACACATTTTCTGTCGTCAATTTGGTGGGCATCTATGAAAATTGGGAAGCAACATGGAAGTACCGTTATATATTTTCTTATCTGTAATAGTCAAAAGTAAATGGCGAAAGAAAGTATAATCTTATTACTGTGTTTGTTGCAGATAGAGATATTCATTAATGTGTGGTTCAGATTGATTGATGTGGGGCATGATTTTTTTTGTTTGTCTACTCTTCTAATAAGGAATGCAGTTATTATTATTATTATTATTATTATTATTATTATTATTATTATTATTATTATTATTATCTCACTCAATCATTCATGCATACCATGTGCAGCATATTACTAATTTTGGAGAGAACTTTAATTCAGAGCTGAAGACTGGAGTTAAGATTATTTAAAACAAACATCGTCTTTATTCTTTCTGTCTGTTCTGATAGGCCACTATTTGCAAGTAGCTTGCTAAGTATTATTCACACTCTGCTGGATCAAACACGGCAAGATGATATAAGAATTATAGGATGTCAAACTCTTTTTGATTTTGTAAATAATCAGGTTGGTCCTATTGATGCTTCTGTGGTTTCACTTTTTAAGTTTAGTGAAGTAAATAACAGCAACCATGATTTTGTCCCTAATTACACATTTTTTTTTTTTTAATTTTGTAGATTGATGGAATGTACCTGTTCAGTTTAGAAAGTTTTATTCCAAAACTCTGCCAATTAGCTCAAGAGTCAGGAGAAGATGAAAGGGGAAGGAATTTACGTTCCGCTGGTTTGCGAGTCCTCGCATCAATGGTATTTACTACCATTATCTCAAGCATTTTTATTCCAACTTATGTCTGTGGGAACATCATTTTGAATTTTGTGGTCTTTATGCGACAGGGCAATTAAATGAGCTTCACGGATGTATAACATAAATTGGATATTGTGTTTTTCTTTGAAATGCTTTTATTGAGTTGAACTCCATTAATTCCCTTTACATAAACATTTTAGGATATAATTTTGCTGCAAATAAACTCACTCTAAATGTTTTCTTTGTCAGTTTCCTTGGAACCAAATGTAGCAACAAATGATTTGTTGACTTGTTGTAAATTGATCTCCTTAAATTGTTTTATTGGCCCATTCTGGAGACTACTGTCATGAAAAACAGTAAATGACCAAGTGGTTAGGAATTTGATACTTGCCATACTAATTGTTCTTCATAATTAATTGAAATTTAAGCCAACA
The DNA here is from genome assembly GCA_003254925.1 of Chamaecrista fasciculata. NCBI lineage: Eukaryota > Viridiplantae > Streptophyta > Magnoliopsida > Fabales > Fabaceae > Chamaecrista > Chamaecrista fasciculata. The sequence continues at coordinate 34,538 of QANZ01034009.1, forward strand.
GCAGGTGGACTTCTGCTTTGTTCACAGTTCAAAGCCAAAATATTTTCATGAGGGGGAAAGTAAGAGATTGTAATAAAAGTACTCATGGATGTTTTCTTAATTGCTCAAGTTTTTTAGTTGAAAGTGATTCTTTTCAGCCCTTAGTAGTTTGAAATCTGACGAAAGAGTTATGTAGACAAAGCTGTATCTTTGTCAGTTCATAAACTGTTTCAGTGAAAGTGACTTGGAATAATCGTCTAGCCTAAATTTACATGTCATGTAGTTCAAGTATTTTCAGTAATTCTATGTTTCACTAATACTGATTTTGTAAATTCCATTAACAAAAGACTTTATGTTCATCTGCACAGTGACAACAACAGTGACAATGAGCCTTGACATTTTTTACATCAATTTTATCAAAAGCTACCCTCTTTGCTAACCTTTGGGAGACATATAGTTTACCTTTTACATCCTCGTCATCCTTGGTGTCCTTTATATCCCTTTGGATTCTCCTGCTTGTATTTTATTATTCACCTATATGCAAGGGCGGAGTTCGTTCTATCCTTTGTATTCAAATAATCTTATTTTATTTTTTTTTGTATCTTCAAGTGTCCATTAATCTCTGGTATCTGTTCAAAATCTTAGTCCTATCGCTTCTATTTTCTTTGTCCCTTTCAGATAATATATGTGTCTGCAAGTTATATAGTGAATGTGTTAGAATGAAATGAATCTAGCAATCCTGATGTAATACATGCTTTCTTCTCTGTAAAGTGTGCCTCCTACATTATTTTAAGAAAGCCAGTAATCTGTTTACATATCCATCAGAACTGAATTAATTACTTTCCTCTGTAGGTTTGGTTTATGGGAGAACACTCCCACATATCAGTTGAGTTTGATAATGTAAGTTGGCTTCTACTTCTTCAGTCTTTTGACTTTTTTTATACCTTTTCTCATTCATGTTGACTGTGGCTTTTGTGCTTTTTTACTTCATTTAAATTTTAACGTGCAGCATATTCTACTGAACGGCTTAAGTTTTTTCTCCCAATGCTTCTCATTAATGTAGAGAGTGCCTAAGAACGAAACAGTAATGGAGAATAATAGGGTTTGCCCAAGAATGATTTAGTACATGAACATTCTTTCAAGCATGGTACTTTTTTCTTGGGAATAACCTATAATATTAACACAACAGGTCTAATTTATATGCCCTATGTAATGCATTACTTTGCTTAACCAGAGTGTATTCTTTCTATGTGAAAGTGAAATACTATCATTTATGATTGATCATTCTATTCAGTATCATACATTTGAGTTCCTTAATTTTCGGAAACTAAATATAACAAACAAATGTAAAGAGTTTAGAACTCAATAAGTTAAATTTTGAGTGAAAATCGCATAATATCCGTCCAGTCCTCCACTAAGTGTGTTATAAGTTTGACAAAATTTTTGTGTTGATATTTTCTCAGATCTTTGGAAAAATATGGAATCTCTATTTTCATTATCTGATCATGTCTGATCTTAATTTATTTAATATCAATATATTACATTCAAATTTTTTTTTTCCTGATTTTGTGCTTAAGTTGACTGCAGCTGCCTTTTTCTTGTGACTGTATTGTTGTATTTAATTTATGTCAATGTTGTATGAATTAACTGATATTTATAACCTTTTTTTTTAATCTCTAGTAAATTTCTTCTTTTTCTCCCCCTCTTTTTTCTATTTTACTCAACAGATAGTTTCTGTTGTCTTGGAAAATTACCAACCTCATGAAAAAACTTCAGAAGGTCTTGATACTGAGCAACAGGGTCCTCAGAATATGTGGGTTCAAGAAGTGATGAAAAATGAGGGTCACGTCTCTCCTACGCCAGATGTCAAAATGAGAATTCCATCCTGGAGTAAAATAGTGAATAATAAAGGGGAACAGAGTGTGACAACGTAATTCTTTTTTATTTATTTGAAGAAAATATTTGGAATGCCACTGAGCTATCTTCTGTTTGTTTCAGTTACCTTTCAGTGATTTATGTCAAATTTTTACAGGGAGGATGCTAAGAATCCCAGCTTTTGGTCTGGGGTTTGTCTAAGTAATATGGCCAACTTAGCCAAGGAGGGTACTACCATTCGTCGTGTAACAGAATCTTTATTCCGATATTTTGATAATGGAAATTTATGGTCCGTGAACCATGGCATCGCCTTTTCAGTTTTAAAGGATATGCTATTTCTAATGGATGCTTCAGGTAAACTTTCTTTTTTCTGAAGAAAAAAATATTTTAATTATCTGATGTTTTATAATCTTTTGTCAGTTAATTCTGATATTCTATTTTCTCTTTTGTTTTCCCAATTTTGAGTTGTTGCAGGGAAAAATTCCCATGTTCTACTGTCAATGTTAGTTAAGCATCTTGATAATAAGACTGTCATCAAACAACCCAACATGCAGCTAGACATTGTTGAGGTAACCTCTTCCCTTGCACAATATGCAAATGTTGAACCCTCTGTAGCTATAGTCGGTGCATTAAGTGATCTTATGAGGCATTTGCGGAAGTGCACCCAATGCTTGCTTGACTCAAGTCTAGATACTGATGTAATCAGTTGGAACAAGAATTTCCGAGAAGCTGTGGATGAGTGCCTTGTACAGTTATCAATTAAGGTACCTAGCATTTTTTCTATATGACTTAGGCCTAAAATTCCAAAATAATGGGCCATACTTGCTTTGGGTTATTTAGTTGGTTTTATTTTGTCTTTCAAAATTTTGACTCTAAGGGATTTCCTTAAATTACTGGATATACTGCTGTCTTTTATTATTTGAGGAGAATATATGACCTGCCGCTTATGAACAGGTTGGAGAAGCAAGCTCAATTCTTGAGGTTATGGGTGTGATGCTAGAGAATATTTCAGCCATCACAGCAGTATCCAGAACCACAATCTCTGCTGTTTATCGAACTGCTCAAATTGTAGCTTCCTTACCAAATTTGTCCTATCAGAACAAGGCAAGGAATGACATTTATGGTTTAGTTATTTCCCCTATTTTTATAATTGAATTAGCTACTTTGAGTTTCATGGATCTACTATAACCTTCACGCTCCTTCTTTAGGCTTTCCCTGAGACATTGTTTCATCAACTGGCACTGGCTATGGTCCATCCAGATCAAGAAACTCGAGTGGGAGCTCATCGCATCTTTTCTGTAGTTCTTGTGCCAACATCAGTTTTTCCTCGTCCAAGCTCAGCTGTTTCTGACTCGAAGAAGGCATTGATGGTTCCACGAACTATCTCAAGAACAGTCTCTGTTTTCTCTTCTTCAGCTGCCTTGTTTGAGAAGCTAAGACAGGAAAAGTGTTCTTCTAAAGAAAATATCTGTCTGGATGACAAAGACATTATTGCTGAAGAGGCAGAAACAACTAACAACAACAGTGGGATCCTGAACAGACTTAAATCGACCTACAGCCGGGTGAACAGTGTGAAAAACCCCTCTCAACCTTCTGCAACGGATGAAAATTGTAAAAACAGCGCTAGTATGAACGTGGTGAGTCTCAAAGTTGTCCTGATGCTTCAATGTCCCCGCTTATATGATTGTTTCATCTAGTAAAGTAGTAAACTCCAGTTACATGCACATGTGTGTATGGGTGGGTGGGGGAGGCACAGGGGACAGCTCTACTTTTGGTCCAATCTGGGGACTAAATATGCATGAGTATGCAGTGATGAGTGTTATCCAAGGATCTGACTATGACAATGATGGTTCCTGTTTTGTAAAGGTCCTCAACTTTCTCAGAGTCTGAAATCCAATAGATAAAGACAATTATCGTCATGCTATACCATAATGCCTTAAGAGTGATATAAACTATAGTCCAACCTCAGTGTAGTACATTGGCATGAGCCAGGTTCTTAATCAAGGTTAACTTGGTAATTTACATTTTACTTGATTGCAGGTGGCTAGTTCCCTGAGGCTGAGTAGTCATCAAATAAACCTCTTGCTATCATCAATTTGGGCACAGTCTATCTCTCCTGGAAATATGCCTGAAAATTATGAAGCAATCGCTCATACATACAGCTTAGTGTTACTGTTTTCTAGAGCTAAGGTAATATCAGCACCCATGCAGCATTGTGTGATCTTTAGATGAACTATGTTCAAGGGGGGCCTTTTCTTTGTTATTGCTGTTATTCTTTCACAGTGCTTGTTGACGTCAATTTTCAAAGTTTCCTTAACATTTTTCCCTGTGGTCTGCAGCCTTTCTCTAATATCAATGTGTTTATAACTCTAATAATAATTTATTAGCTTTAGAACATTTTCTTTCAATTCATGGCTACATTTCTGCTTCTTGAAAAATTTGTGTTTCCCTGGAAACAGTAACACTACAATGGAATGTTCATATAGTACCTATGACAGTATTAATTATAGAACATCAACATCCTTGCTCAGATCATCAGTCCTACAATTTTAATTATCCTTGCTATGATCTAGTATGTAAGTTAGCTTTTTCCTGAATCATTTTGCTAAAGAGAAAAGGTTTCAGGTTTTTTATGTCATTATTGGCATTGTCTTAATCTTCCTCCCATTGTTATTTGAACTTCTTCACGAGTTTGACATCCATTATTTTCTTATACGTAATTTTACAAATTTATCTCATCTTACAGAATTCTTTTCATGAGATCCTAGCCCGGAGTTTTCAGCTTGCATTTTCTTTGTGGAATATCTCTCTCAAGGAAGGAGGTGAGCTGATCCCAGTCATGTCAAAACTTAGATTTTATTGCCCTTGACAGTAATTCTAATCTGAGAAGTCCTGATACATCATTTCTTTATGGGCTTTGTGATTAAATTGTTAGGAGCCTTCTAATTTGTTACAAGAATTAATTATGGTAACGCTGTTTTTATTGACACCTCAGGAACATTGCCTCATAACTTTGTGCCTAAACTTTTCTTAATCACTGAAACTACATTGTTGCTTTAGTGACATATATTTGATGGCTTGTTGTCACAGCAATATTCCCTTTCAATTGTAGTTTTCTGGTGTTTTGTTCAAGTTAATGTATTTTAGCAATGTTCTGTTGTAGCAGCTAGTTTCACTATGTTGCTGGCAATTTTCCATTTTGGTTTCTTGGACCTGTCCTTTTCTCCTTTTCTCATACTTTTTATGTTTTTGCTTCAAATTGGAAAATTCTAATGGCAACTAGAATGAATTGTTAATAACTCTTTTGTATAGCATGTTAATCAAAATGTTGAACTAAAATAATAAGGTTTGACTAACTGGCACATCAATAGTGAAATTGTTGACAATCATGGAAGACCTGCAAGAACATGAGGTCTCCTGCTTGTGGGTAACAAAAAGAGTGAGTTAAAGTAAGCTACCATGTGACATGTACTAGGAGCCTAGGACCATATAAATTTTTGAGCTATGGGGTTAGTAATGTGTCTTTAAGAAGGCTTGGAAATCACCTAGGTTTTGTAAAGTGGATAATGAAGCAACAACGTTCTAGAGTTCAGCCTTTGGAAGGTTCTGGCATCTTTTATTGCATTGTTTATCCCATTTTTGTATTTGAAACCTCAATCATTCTTGTTTCCACTTGTCAAGCCTCATTCAGAAATCTTAGGATCCTTTAGAAGTGGAAGCTAGGTACATAACGGATTAATAGCTTTAATTGTTGCAGTTAATAAGACCTTGTATCACTCTATTGGTAATCTCTCCTTATATATGTTTGTGTTGTGTGTTACCTTGCTTTTGAGGCTTGGGTCCCTCGTGGTCAAAGGTTTTCTCGATAAATTCCCCAAGAAGTAAATTTTTGTTGAGATATTCTTTTTTCTTACTTTTTGGAGTATTGGCTAGAAATAATTTCTCAAATATTTAGAGGAGGGAGTAATAGGGTTAATTTTCTGAGGGATAGGTTTGTTCATCCTGCTTATCTTTGATCCATGCTTGTAGGTTCCTTCAACGTGTCTTTCTTGGTTTATCTTGTTTACAGTTTTGGGAGTGCTCTTGTACTCTTTTCTTTATGGATTTTCATTTTGTTTAGAGGGTTGATTATACTCATTTGTAATTTTTCTTTTCTCTCAATGAATTCTTATTTTTAACCTTTAAAGACCTTGAAGTTGAAAAGATGTACATTGTTGGAATGTCAATCCTTTCCGTGTATAATATCTGTTTTTATTTCAGGGCTGTTACCACCTTCACGGCGGAGATCACTCTTTACTTTGGCGATTTCAATGATTCTGTTTTCTTCAAAAGCTTACAACCTTTCTTCTCTAGTAGAGAGTGCTAAGGCTGTGTTTACGGAGAAAAAGGTGAGTCATTTTTTAAGTTTTCTCCCCTTGTAAGCCATTATTGAGGTCTGAAAACCATACTAAGTTGAAGGGAAACTTTAAGAACATAAAGAAAACGAATAACTAATTTAACAATTTTTTCTGTTGTGCACACCAATGATCTCGAGCAATCAAATATCATGGATGAAAAAAATTACTTTGCCCTTGAAAGGGGTCATAATGTAGTTTTTCTTTTAATTTTTATTTCTTTACATGCTTTTTTTTTCCCATATTTTGGACTCAGGTTGACCCTTTCCTTGATATGGTTGGAGATCACAAGTTGCGATCTGTCAGATCTGAGCCTGACAATCTGATCATCAGTTATGGATCCAAAGATGATGATGATAGGGCTCTAAACACACTTTCAGAATTATTGGCAACTAAGCACGAAACTCAGGAATTCTTTGCTTCTGAAATCGTTGGGAGCTTGGGAAATTTGCCAGACGTATGTTTCTACTTGTTATTTATTCAGGACTGTACTAGAAGATAAAATTACATTGCTTTTTTTTACTGAACCTATAATCTTCAACGCAGCCTGCACTTTCCTCAATAAGAGAGAAGCTTTGGGAAGAATTCTCACCAGAAGATTTGTATCAATTTGGATTTCAATTGACTGCCAGTTTGCCAAACAAGGTGTGTCTATTTGACTTCAAAAGTAATGGATTTCCCAGGGATCTAGCGGTTGTTTATATCTTCTAATTTCTTTTGTTTCTGCCGGTAATTGTGACTGTTGTACTTAACTTCTACATTCTACAGGATGCCTCAATATTATCGACAGATGATGATTTGGTTCCTGAGTCATTTGACAGTCAAACAAAGAACACTACAGAACTGGCCGTGGAGATCCCTAGTCTTTTAAGTGCTAGTGAACTCTTAGAATCAGTATGTTGGCCATTTCACGCTCTCCTATATTATTTCTGTATTCTCTATATTGAATTTCAAAACCCGCTCATACCAGTAACAAGAACACTGACGGAATACTTTGTGATTGTGTAGGTTTTGGACACATCCGAACAAGTTGAGGGTATTTCTGAATCAACTGCATGTGATGTGACTTACAACGATATGGCTCATAACTGTGAAGCACTTCTGATGGGAAAGCAGCACATGTCCGACTTCATGAATTCCCAGAAGCAAGAATGTTTGATTGACTTCCCTCTACTAGATGACGAAGAATTTATAAATATTGATGTGGGTTCCCAGAAGGTAATTTCCTTAATCTAAGAAACCCATGACTTGTATGCTTGCATTATATATTTCATAATTATATATCCATACCTACCTGGCACATCTGTTCCAGGTCTGTGAAAGTTGAAGTTAAAAAACTCAGCTTTCAACTCCAAGGCTTTAAACTCTTGCTAGTGTCTTCAGCATTTGAGCATTGTTGTCTGATTGAACAAGCATTGAGTGGAGAATCTAATTAAATTCACGTAAAATGCAGGTGGACGATAAGTTCTTCGACGAGAATCTTAATGTAGACTTCGACAAACCAACTCCAACGCAGTGTGCAACGGAGTATCAGAATCATCCCTTCTCCTTCCAACTGCCAGCAGCGAGTCCATACGATAACTTCCTAAAAGCTGCTGGTTGCTGATCCTGGAATCTTACTATAAACTACATATCTGGAAGGCTAAGGTTAGTTGAAAAAGCATCCATACTGAAGCCAACAGTTGATCATACTCTCTGAACTTGCTGGACACCTTAGTGTTCTGATAAATGATGAAACGGAGTTCTGAATTATGGTCATACATTCTTTATTATTTTCTTATTCTTCTACTCATGGCGTACGTGACAGCTGGGAAGGCCTCATCCATGGACCCGGATCCTCTATATTTCAATCGCCCTGCAGTTTTCTGAATTGAAATTTGCCTCACAAATTTTATCAAAACGCAGCGTTTCAATAGATCACCCGCCATGTTAAGATCCAAATGAAGGTGATAAAATTGGGCGGCCGAAATTTCTCCAAACACAGAGTACTCTAGAGGATCCCAATTGGGAGGATCCTATTCCCTCGTCCATCCTTGTGAAGTATAAATTATTGGCATTCTTGTTTTGATGATGTACATATACAGAAACTGCAGGTTTGTTGATGATTCCATTAGATTATTAATTAGAGGAATTTAGATGTCACCACACCTCACAATTTACAAGCTATTTCCCTTTTTTTGATATGGAAACTGTAATTTCTTCTATACACGCACAGATAGATTTACAACCGACGAGTGTTATTAACTTATTATTATCTAAAATGAATCATGTGATTGATCAAAATAGCTCAGTATTTGATGAAGCGACTTGTTACAAAAGGAAAAAGGATTGAAATGCTAAAAGTTAATACAGTTCGAATATATGTATATATATATGAAATACAGGTTCAATATAACATCAAATGAGTTTGATTTGATATAAATTTAGTTCATGTGATGCCTAACCAGAAAGATTTCACAAGTGAGGAGGGAAATCCTGAATTTCATTAATTAAATTTATAATTAAACAAGCCAAATATGTTTGTGTCCTCTCCTTATTTTTATAATCGAGCAGTCAGCCTGTTCTTCAAAATTTTGCTGCATTTCCTGAAATATAAGTGAAAACAACTACAGAATTCCAGAAACATTGGCCCAAAAAAAAAATCCAGAAACTGCATGTAGTTTGAATTTTCCTGTTTGTAGATCTACCAAACATTGGATCGTTTAAAAATTAAAACTCATATCAATAAATATCATGAAGTTTTCTATATAAATATTCCATGTTTTTTTATTGATTCTGTAATCTTATAGTGTTTACTTTCGTCTAGAAGAAAACAAAAGTATCTTCATATGTTATTAACACATAAATAGAAAAGAATTAAAAATATTATATTAGAAATAGAAATTTCTTATGGATATTAGAAAGAGAAGTTAAAATATTAATAAAATTATTATTAGTTTTCTATTATTCTAAGATTATTAGAAAAGCTTTTTACCCAATTTTGTTTTTCCATTAACGAATAAGTTAAAATTATTATTTTAATAAATTTAACATAAAAAATTATAAAATATAAAAAAATAGTAAATAATTAATTTTTAAATTAATAAAAACAAATGATGAAGAATTATTTGACTTTCCACAAATTTTAATTTTTTAGATTTATATTAAGCCCAGTTTCCGTAGGAGATGGCCCATCTCTACCGTGGGCTCTAGAACTTGAAATATGACGCTTCGTCTCTCACTGAACTTGACCCAAAAAAAAAAAGTCTCTCACTGAAGCCGTAAATCTAGCGTCGTTGTTGTTGTTTTTTTTGGCTCAAATCTACCGTCGTCGTTCATTCTTGATCTTTTCAGTTTCCGCAATCGACGACTCCGTGTAAATAGATCTCGTTTCTGTCTCAGGTTAGCGCCCTGCTTCTCTCAGCTTCACGATCCTCGCGTAAATTATCTATCTCTACTTCATCTTCTTCGAGCTTTTCTCCCATCAACTAAGTTTCTGATTCTGTTTATTCAATTTCTGTTGTCCTCTCTTACTCTGGTGCTTTGTACTCATTAGGTATGTAATCGAATCTCGATGATACGATAAGCCGTTTTACAATGAATTTCAGCTTGGTTTCTTTGAAAAATTTAGAAAATTTCAAAAGGAATTACTCTTACTCTCTTTGTACAGGATTTATTTTCCCCTATGAGCGAAGTTATTCTTTTTTTGAAAAAAAAAATGGTTTTGGGGAATTTGTCTCATTTAAAATGGGGCGCTCTGTTTTGATTAGATTTGGTAATAGAAAATTTGCACTTGTAAACGATATTATTCTCTTCAAGACTGAATTTTTTTTTAAAACCTCGCAACTCTAGTTGTATCCGAAAATATAGGGATGGCATGAGCCTTTTATCATAAAAGTAACAGTGTCATGATGCTACAAATAAAGAACTAGCCTTAAATGCTGTGTGTTATGCGAATGGAGATTCGTACATTTGTTTTGTGAGCCTGTCAGGAATAGAGCAGCTTCGAGGGCATATAGCGTATTTCTTAGATGCACAGTGGCATATCAATTAAGAAATTTGAAAGTTCCTGGACCCTGGTTACAGACAACCGGCAATGCAACTAGAGGAAGATATCATTAGGTGGAAAACTAGCCACAAGAGGTATTTGTTTGTGATATAGGGTTTGGATATCATGGAGTTGCAATTAACAAGTATTAGAAGGATTAGTTTAGTGTTAAATCTCGTGCAAATGAGTTTCATTAGTGGATTGTGGCTGCATTGAAAAGTTACACTCCTAATAAATACATCCTTAAAGTTACTCCTTCGTTTGGTTACCTTTTTCCTTCCTGGAATAGACATTGATTTTATCTGAGTGCTCTCCTTTGTTCTTAGCTCAGTCTGATCTATATTGCTTTCAAATTAAGCATCAATTTCATCTAAAACTCTGGTACAAACCATTATTATACTTATAAATCTGACCTAAGCACTATGCATAGTCCTAAGTCCTAACTCATTGTATTGTAATTGTTTCATTTTGTGTTTTTTAAGTCTATTACACATTCATGCTTTAGAACTTTGCTTAGCCTCCTATTTTCTCGCTGGAGTGCAAATGAAGCTAGATTTCTTGTTGCTGCTATGGGACTTATTCTGGCAGTGCCTTGATCCTGAACAGCAGTGCCTCTCTGTGGTAACAGAGTATTGATGATTTTGGTTGTGGCCTGGATTGCTGCAATTGCTACATGATTTATTCCCGTAGACATAGTAGCAATGTGGTTTCTGAAAAGATCTTGAATTGTCTTACCCTGCAATTTGTTTTGGAGGATATTATGTTGACAATTGTCCATTGAGGCAGCTCAGCTGCTTTGGCTTATCCAATTTACGGACTTTTGCCATCATTTCTGTTAACCTTTGTAATATTTCTCAAGCGGAACATGTTGGATTCTTTATTTCTATCCATGAGAGGTTAGGAATATGATTACCCATGCTTTGAATGTTATTTGGATTCAATGCTTTTAGCATCTATGAATTCTGTTGGGTTATTTGTGGAGATCTGATCGTTGACCATGCAACTTTCAACTCTTCCATATTTATGTTCTGGATAGGTTGGTTTCTCATTAGGTGTCGATTTGTCTTTCGAGTTTTGATTAAGGTATTTATTTTCTCTTGGACAGTTTGGACTTTGAACATGGGTGGCAAGTATATCATACCTGCTATAGTAGGATCATTTGCAGTTGCATGGGCCTGTGATCATTACATTGCCGACCGGAAGATATTTGGAGGTTAGTTTTGCCTTCCATGCATAGACTTCAATTAGCTTTTGTAGTGGATTCAGCTGTTTAATGTAATTGAAAATTTTCATTTTCAGGCACGACCCCTCATACAGTTTCAAATAAGGAGTGGTGGGAAGAGACTGACAAGAAATTCCAGTCATGGCCTCGTACTGCTGGTCCACCAGTGGTCATGAACCCCATAAGTCGCCAAAATTTCATTGTCAAGGGCCGCCCTGAAGAATAAGATGTTGTTTTGTTGGTTGATTTTGACTTCGTTCACTCTGTTAATGGGAGATGTGTCTCCAACTTTGAAACCAACTTATGTTCGTTGAATTAGTTCACTCTCTCTGTATTGGGTTTCAGATACCGCGTGAATGCTCTAAATAATTGTCATTGAAGCAATCCTGTACTGATTGATATGTATTTTTCTTCAATTTTAAATTTCATGCAGTGTCTTCCCCCGCGGTATCAATGAGAAACAGAACCTATTAAAGGGACCAGCAGATGTTTGTTTGCGTCAAAGATGTTATTAGTCAGTGATTTGTTGTATATGACACATTTGCCATAGGAATATGTGGCTATATACACCATATCATAGACACAGCCATCTTTGTGCTTTGCTTGGTATGTCTGAATTTTTCTGCTTGATGCTGGAAGACACTGTAATTTGAAAGAGAAGCGAAAATCTGGCATGATGGGAGTGATTTTTTCTCCAGTTTTTCAATTGCTATATATAAGTTATAACTGAAGATAATATTCAGACTGAAAATTATGAATCATGAGAATCCTTTCAAATGTGAAGCAGAAAGTAAAGTGTTTACTCTCTTTCAAATTATTATTATTATTATTTTAAATAAACCGTATACCTGTAAATCTTTTTCAAAATAGATAAGTAGTCAGACATTCAGCTTTAAAATTATATAATTTAACTAATTTTCTTCCCAAAAACAACTATATCATCTATATTTACAATTAAAATCCCGGATTATTTAAACATTAAAGTAGATTAAACAAAAACCTAGGCGCTTTCCGCAAGTATGATTGTGAATCGGAATTGAGCTTGGATGATACGTTTATTTTTGTACTCTATTGGAACCAATTTTTATCAATATTTTAACATTTTGTTTAATTTGTTCATTTACAAAAAATACATAAATTTAATTTCAAATTATAATTAAGTTAGATAATAAATTCTAAATAATAATAACTTATTTTAGTACTCAATTGTCATTAAATTAGAAAAGTAGAAATCTTCCATTAAGATTTAAGACTAATATTTGAATGTTGTATGCGTCTCCCAAAACATTAAACACATTATCCCAAGTCCTAATTGAGGGGGAGAGGCCTAATATGCTAGAGGAAAATGAGGTAGCTACCCATTTCCTCAATCCAAAAAGTTTCTTCTTGCATACATAACATAACATATATATATACCCTCTCCTCCCCAATTCACTAGTCCCTAACTCAGATATATAATCAACCTGCCATTTTAAAAACTAATCCTTTTGGCTAAACATGCAAGAGCAGGTTGAAGATCATCCAATAACATGAATAATGATGGCCTTGAGAGTTTTTACTGATACACAGAGAAATGGGTTTCCATTCAGCTCAGTTTTGCATGATTTCTTGAAGCATTTCCACTACCTTCTTCATCTTTGGCCTTTTTGCTGGTGTAGTGTCAGTGCAAAGCAAAGCAACCTTGAGAGCAGCAAGCATTTCTTTCCTCCAACCAAACGACACTGTGCTCAGCCTTGAATCCAGAATCTGCTCTGGAGTTTCCCCTCTCACTGGAGCACTGTGAACCCACTTCACCAAATCCACGCCTTCATCGAAATCCTCATCGACCGGTGGTCTTGTTGTGAGGATCTCAAGCAGAACTACACCATAGCTGTAAACATTCCCTGGTGCTGTCACTTGCATTGTATATGCATATTCTGCATAACACCACAGCAGAAATAAAGCATGAATGATGCATTCAAAAGATAAAAAGAATGGATCATAAGTATTTGTTAGGGTGAATATATAAATTGGTGCTTCAAAGATAGATGAGTTAACAAGTCAATCTTGAAAGTCTATTTTATACTCTTTAATTCCTGAAAGTCATGAAACCAATACATTTTAGTCCTTTTGTCTCTTCAAGTTAGTCTCAAAAATACAAGCTCAAGGAACTAAATTGTATTGTTTTCATGACTTTCAAAGACTAAACTGTGTAAACTAAACTTTAGGATTAAGCTGTCAACCCATTTTTTGGGGACCAAATTATATGTTTACTCTATTTATTATCAAATTCTTAAATGAAAGATCTAATGATGTGATCTCGAATTCTAGAAAGCATCCAATCGTCAAGATTTTTTTGTAGGACATATTAGTAGAAATTGTTTAAATACTGTATTTAGATTTCAGCAAGTGTAATTTCATAGTTGAAAGATGATATACCTGGTGGTATGTAACCAAAGGAACCAGCAACAGCACTAATACTTGCAGTGCCTCTAGTTGGATCGAGAAGTTTTGAAATCTCAATCTCACCGAGCAAAGGCTTGAAATTTGCATCCAGGAGAACATTGCCAGAAGAAATGTCAAGGTGGATAATTGCCAGGTGATGCAGAAAAGCCAAGCCTTCTGCTACACCAATGGCAATGGATAGTCTAGTAGGCCAATCTGGTTGATAATCAGGTTGCTTGGTGGATTCATGAAGAAGTTGAGCCAATGTTCCATTGGGTAAAAACTGATGCAAGAGAAGAGCAACATCTTCATAGATAACATATCCGACGGGTCGAACTAGATTGTCATGACAGAGTTTGCTCAGCCTCTCAAGTTCTCGAATCATCTTGTTCTGATGGTGGATTATTGTCTTGTCCATGGACTTGAGTCTCCTTACAGATAAGACCATCCCAGAAGGCATGACTGCCTTATAAACTGTACTGAAAGTTCCACTGCTAAGCTTATTTGAATCTTTCAAGGTTGCCTTAACAGCAGCATCTAAGTCTATTGCTTGTCTTAGATTCTCTACAAAGACATTACCTGCGATAATAGTTGGTTTAGTATTAGTTTCATCATCAACAATCCCAGCATCTTTGGCTGCTTTTTCTTGCCTCTCTCTGATCATAAACAGCAAGACCACCACACTGACTGACATAAAAACTGCCAAACCCGAACCGATTACAGCAAGTATGATTCTGTAAGAAACTCTATGATGGTAGTTACTGTGATCATCATAAGCATCTCCACATAAAGAATTTAATGGCTCTCCACAAAGCCCTTTGTTACCTGAAAAGCTAGAATTGGGACTTTTTTGGAACGGTACGAATGCCGGTACCGGGCCACTGAGCAAATTATTTGAAAAGTTTACCTCTATCAAGCTCAACATTCCCTTCAACTCAGCCGGGATGTTGCCTGATAGCCGGTTGTTTGAGACATCCAAAGAGACGAGTTTGTCCAGTCTTCCTAATTCTGGGGGCAGAGGTCCATGAAGATGATTGAAGCTCAAATTTAAAGCTATCTGCAAGTTCCTAATGTGACCAATCTCTGAAGGAACAATTCCTGTCAAATAGTTACTGCCCATTTGCAATTCAAGAAGTTTTGCGCAGTTCCCAATTGTATGAGGGATCTCTCCTCTTATGGAATTCTGACCCAACAGCAAGAACTGCAGCCTAGACAAATTGCAGATTTCACTTGGTATTGTTCCATTGAATCTGTTACTGCTTATATCAAGCTTATTAAGATTCCTGCACCTCAAAATTGATTCTGGAATATCGCCAAATAGGCTATTTCCAGAAAGAATTAGCTCCTGCAAGTTCATAAGCTGTCCAAATTCCGGTGGGATTGTTCCGCTGAATCCATTGGAAGCCAAGTTCAAGAGTGTGAGATTGGAACACTGAGAAAACTCTGACACTACCTGGCCAGAAAGATTGTTATTGTCTGCTTCAAAGTAGGTAAGGCTACTAATGTTTCCAATGGTCTTAGGAATAGAACCTATCAGATGATTGTTTCCAATTCGTATGTTCGAGAGGCCCTCGCAATTCCCAAGTTCTTGAGGAATATCACCACTGAGATTGTTCTGTGTCAGAATCAGAACTTCCAGCTTCCCAGCAGCAAAAATGCCTGCTGGTATAGGACCTTGAAGTTGGTTTGAATGCAAGTTAAGTATTTTAAGCTCAGAAGCCAACCCGAGATTATCCGGAATCCTACTATCCAGATGATTCTCATAGGCTGCAAAAGTTCTCAGATTGGTCAGATTTCCCACCCAAGAAGGTAAAGAACCACTCAATTGATTACTAGAAATTTGAAACTCCTGCAGTTTCTGCAGCCCATGAAGTTCTTGTGGTATTTCTCCCACAAGCAAGTTGCTGGAAAGGTTTAATGATTTGAGGTTTCTGAGGCCACCCAATTCTGGTGGAATCGAACCTTCGAACTTATTTGAAGATAAATCTAGAACTTCAAGATCAGATAAGTTCCCAAAAGTAGGAGGAATGAACCCATGAAAGTTATTATCTGAAAGGTCAAGCAACCTCAAAGCTTTGAGATGAGACACTAGAGTGATATTACCTCTAAGGTTTGCATGAGAGAGATCAAGCTTCACCACCATTGAGTGATTATCACAGCTAACGCCTCGCCAAGAACAGAAATTTGAGCTGTTGGCATTATCCCATCCAGGTACTCTAAGCTCTAGGTTAATGGCAAACAGTATAGTTTGATCTTGTATCTCAGCACCCACAAGCTCAGACGTTGATGACACAAACCAAGCAAACACAAGATAAAACAAGCACAGAATTTTCATCACTGGATAACACTGTTCTCTTCTCACGTCTCAGCGATTGTGTAATCAAATTTCAAATCCCACTTCCCTTGGAAATGTGAGAGTTTAGAACTGAGTAATAACCCCAGATCAGTCATAAACTTTTTTTCAGCATAGCCAATTAATTAGGGATTGCCTAAAAGGCTGAAACCTATGTGGTGGTACTGAGGTGTACTAAAAAGGAAAGGTACCCAAAAGATTTCAAAACCCCCATATATATGAAGGATGGTGCATTATGAAGTGTGGGTTGTAGATGATATATGCATGGTTGTACCAGATGAGAAAAACTTGAGAGCTGAAGTGATGAAATGAGAGAAGAAGAAGAAAGAAAGAAAAGGGTACAGAGTAAAGAGTACAATGTTTTGGTACAGTATTCACGGACCAGGTGGGTTTTTTCTCTGTGTGTCTCAGAGGGAGGGAATGAAAAAGAGAGTGAGAGAGAAAATAAAAATTAGGAAGGAAATGGTTTGCCTTGTAAATGTAAGCTTCACGAGGAATAGGCAGTGAGTGATTAGTGAATGAAAGCTGCATAAAACTCGCTTCTGACTGAACCTATCATGGAGTTTCGAAGGATATATTCAAGCATCATCGCAAGATTGCCCCCACACACTTTGGAACCATTACAACGTGGGACACAGTACTACAGACACTATCAATTCTTTCTCATTATAACAAACAAAGCTTCATTATTTTCAGTAATCCCAGTTTAATAGAAGAGAATGTGAACATTTAAAAGAGGAAAACAAAGAAAAGCAGCTAGCTTTTTTTTATTCTTTTTTAAATTTGCAGTATTGCTTAAAGGGAGAGAATCGTATTCAACATATATATTCAGCCAACAAAAAGGAAGGAAGAAAAGAGAAAGAAAAAAGTTTTGAGGAAAAAAACAGAAAAAGAAGCGGCCTAATGGGGAATCAATAGTGCAATGCCCTAGACGCCATTGATTTTGAGAAGAAAACAAACTTGTCCCTCCTTACATAACTCATAATATACCTAATCCTAGGATTCTCTTCATCTAGCCTTATTTTATATTAGCCATTGATTAACACATACCATTTTCAGAACACATTTTAATAATATATATTTGTTAAATATACCCAAACAACTTTCAGCAGAAGCCGGAAATCAGGTAACTATCTTTCTTTTTCACAATTATGCATTTATCTGTTTTCTTTTTGTTGGGGTCTCCCTAAACACTCTAATTCATCACTTAATTAGCTACATAATGGTCTGAGTTTGTAGCTAATTTTGACGAAAATGAAATCTTAACAAGCATGCATTAATTAATTGGATTTGAGGTATGGATCAGCAAGATAATTTGTACAAGTCAGTTTGAAACTTGTAGTTTTTTAGCACAATACTATATACCATGAATGGAACCATGCTGATTCCATCACCAAGTTAAAATGTCAATTGTAAGGTAATTTAGATGTATTTTACTGTGTTCATCTGAAAAAAAGAAAACTTATCTTTCTTTCTTCTTCATGAATGTCACTAACTTCAAATACCACCACATAATACAATAAATCTTCAAAATAACCATAATAAGTTGACATTTTAAATTAACACCAATGTATATTAGATCTCGATTGCTTTTTAATTAATCTCTCCATAAAAAATTGATACAGTTGATAAGAATTTCACTCATAATTCATAAAGTTACAAATTTAAATCTCATGTAAAAACCTGGTTAGTTATTTATAAATATTCGTTGAATTTGAAAGTATAATATAGTCTTGATGAGCATTTCAGATTTAATTTATCTAAATTTATTCTCACTAAAAAAAATATTTGTTGAGTAGAGAAAGTGCATGATTAAGCAAATAAAATATCCGATTAGCTAGACAATTAATCTTCCATATTAACCTCCCCTGCATGCTAAGATAAGAACAGAGGCAATATATATTTTTTTATTCACGAAGATTGAGCTGAAAACAACAGTGTACAGAAATTCTAATAGGTTATGGGACTCTATGCAATACTGGGAAAGGTAAATCTCTTGAATAAAGTGAACCAAACACAAAACAAAAGTCTCTATTATGTATAATAAGGAAGAGAAATGTCACACTGACATGGCTGTTTGTTCCATATTACATCAGAGACAACCAATATGCAATTCAACAAGTGACACCACTCTACTTTCTCATTGTATTTGGGTATTATTATATTTTTGGTAGGAGTATTTTATGTATATGATGTATGTATAGTTTCATATTTTTTTTTTTTGAAAAAGAAATCTTTTCCACTTCAAATGTAATACTGTTTTCCCATAACAACTAATCAATATTGTTGTTTGTTTGGGGTGTATTTAGTTTCCAAAGCTCACCTTTAAAAGCACGTTTTGTCCTTTAATAGTTCATTGTGTGTGATGATTGCCTCCGTTAATTACTACACAAGTTATGGCTACTTTCTTTCCGCTAAGCATTTTGTATTATAATATGCATAAAGTACCAAAGTTTTTGTACAAAGTCAATCACAATGAATGTGGGTAGTGTTTATGGAGGGAGGACCATTCATATTTATTTTGCATAAAAATAAACAAAGAACAGGAAAGTAGCTTACTGTAATCCATTGCAGCCTGCAGCAATAAGAAAAATCAAATATGCTATATATATATATATATATATATTCTTTACATGCAATATGCCTATTTATAAATTGTAGTGCTCTGATTATCCAACCCTGAAATATGATGGCATTTCAACTATAAAGTGTACTGAATTGAATAGAAAAATATATATAAATGTGAATTTATAAGGTTAAGTGTCATTACAATATTATTTGAAATGATTGGTGGGTAATAATTTACCTGAAAGTAAAGTTTGAGCATTAAATATACTTCCTAAATTGAGCATACACCACATTTTATCCTTTCAAGTTAGAAAAAGTCCAGATAAATTAAAGTGTTTTAGATATTTGTTATCAGGTTGGTTAATTATAAGGTAATACATAAATTTTTTTTAAAAAAATTGATGTACTTTTGTTGAGGATTAGTTAAGAAGATTTTTTTTGTTATGTATCTTAATTTCAAAACAATTTTAATAAAAAAAATATGATTATTTTATATAATTTTAGCATTTTATGCTGGAGACAAGAATAGGAGAAGTGACATTAAATAACCAGTAAATTAGTGGTTTGACTTTTAAAAGATGATAATTAATAAAATTAGAATATTTAATTTAAAATCATATAATTATAATTAATTAATTTTTTCCTTGAAATATTAAAATCAATGTGATGATAAATACATTTCTCTTAGGCCCAGTTCGTTTCCGTTTTGATTATAATCTGTTTTGATTATAATCATAATAAACATGTTCGTTTACGTTTTTTTCCTGATTCAATTATAATCATGATTTTTAAATAATCAAACACATTCAATTACACTTATACCCCTATACATAAACCTATAATTACCTATACTCTAATACATTCAATCCCCAATCACAAAGGGCAAAATAGTCATTTACTTTAAAATTGGGTCAGTTTGTAAATATCCATTTTTGTGTTTGGGCTAAAATGTTATTTTGCCCAAATGTT
>QANZ01034009.1:55691-96833 GCA_003254925.1 Chamaecrista fasciculata
AATTTCATAAATAGACCCCATTATTAATGATTGGGGTTTTCTACAAGGCCCGAGTTATCATTTACACATGTTAGAGATTGATTAATTGGAACCATTCGAATTTATGGACCAAATTGTATTCTTAAAAATAATTCCAATATTATTTGGATTGACCCCTAATCTCATCCACTTGGATTTGGATTGACCCCTAACCCTCAATCCAAAATTTTCTCATCCTCACAATTTCCAATACAATATCACACTTCCCAATATCATCTCATCTCAATCTCATTTCAACCAAAAAACAACAAAACACCTTCATCTCATCCAATCCAATCTCATCTCATCTCATCTCATCTCATTATTTCCTACCATTTCTACCCCTATACAAATCACAAAAATCCATCTACTTTTTCCTACCAACCACAATCATTACAACCCCTTTTATATAATTTCACACCCTATTTAACATCATTCTCAATAAAATCACTCAAACACCAATACATCATCTCATCTCATCCAATTAAATTATAATCTCATCCCATCCATTTGGATTGGATTGGATTGGATTGGATTAGGATTGGGGTTCTCCCAAACAGGCCCTAATTTGGTTCAATTTTTATAACATTGAAAATAAATGAAAAAGAGAAAGAGAAAAAGGAGTGATTTGAAAGTGGGGCCTCCAGAGGAATGGAGAAGGAAGGAGCAAAGCATCTTGCAGTCGGAGACAAGTAGGGTCAACAAATGTCTGTACCTACGCGACCACCACTCTACATTATTATCATCATCATTTCTTTTCTTTTATTTATTTTTTAAAAATATTAAACGTTTTAAGTAAAAGTATATATATATATATATATATATATCAGTGACCATAATTTTTTTTTAAAAAAAATCATTCACTTTCGTAGGAGTATAAGTCTTGAAGAGAACTATACCTCAAAAGTTAAGAGAACTCAAAACTTTATATAATGTTTTATTTTTAGTTAACCACTTAACGTGAGATTTGTATCATTACATACATGTCCAAAAGTCGACGTCCACGGCGATTTANAGTCGATGTCCACGGTGATTTATACTATCGATACTGGTCTATTGATAGCTCTTTATACTTTTGACAGCTCTATACAATTTTCAGTATTTAGCATGACATATCCTACGTAGCTTAATCCAGACTATAAGTCATCCCTCTTAATAAAAATATTAATTGATATAAGTATAAATCCTTAAAAAAATTATACCCAAAAGCTAATTATCGAAGTTAAAAAATCTATAATACTTTAAATTCGGCTATTTTAACCTCAGCTAACCAACCCGAGACTTGTATCACCCTCCCTCTCTTCACTCTTCACTGAGTTTTCGGCCATCTCTGAAGCGCTTAGGGAAAAAGGCAATGACGACACCATCATATTATATACATGTCTTACCACTCTCTCTCACTTCATTTACCAACTTTTTTCTTTTTTATTTTATTTTTCCTATCGGGTATTATCATCGAAAGTCTAGTCCCAATTTTAAAAGATTTTTCTTTAAAAAAAAAAGTATCTTTTGTTTATGGAACCACAAAGTTTGAAAAATAAGGAAGAGGATGGGCATACATTTAGTGTGGCAGGATTTCTGCAGGATATCAAAACTTTAGCATGACAACACTATACAAATTTACAACAACAATTACGTAATATATATATATATTTTTTTTTCTTTCACACTTCAAATAATACAAACATCTCAGAGCTCACATGTTTTTCTAAATTGGAATCGCACATCTCGATAATTCATTCGTTATTCTCCTCATGTATCATTCTCAACAAATGTATTGGAATTTAATTACGTTGTTCATCAGAACTTATATAATCAAGTTTTGTCAGATTGCGGCAATACTAATACCAACCAGTATATATAAAAACTTATGCAGATAGAAAGTTTTTCATATATAAATATATATATTTTGTTGTCCGTCCAATCTTTTTATTTTCTTTTATTTATCTGTATTTATTTTACGTCGTATATCTGACTATACTATTATAGTGTGGGAATTTACTTAAGTGATAAAAAAATACTTATTACTTAAATATATATATATATATATATATATCTATTGAACATTGTTTGATCTATGAAACGGGGAATTACTGCACCTAGCTACCATAAATATACTTATTTGAAATAAAGCTTATCCCATGTTAACATGTGTGGCATCGTGGAATTAGTAATTTGTGAAAGATGCAATCTGTTAATTTAATTAACTATCATCATTTAATTAAGAGAAATGCCTAGCTTCTATTTAATTGAGTATAATATATTTATAAACATACTATTGATAATTATCACTACTCCCTTTTTCATCACTTAATTATAACTTCAATAATTATTTAATACATGCAATCCATGAATGATTGTTAGTTGAGTGTACAGTAACACAATGGAATGATTGTTTGTTGTTTAAGAAAGTATTATTCTATATACATTGAGGAAGAAAGTTGGTGAGAATTAAAGAAAAAGGAGAGGAAAAGAAGGGCATGATTATGAGCAAAATATGTCATATTTGAATAATGAGACCCTTAATCAATAAAAGGAGGAAAAAAAAATAAAATAAGCATGAGACCCTACTTGTAAGGCACCGCCATTGACATTGAGGGATTGAAATGAGCATTGTGTTGTAGTAAGTAGAGATGTAGAAAAGAAAAGCTAAGAGATGGAGAGAAAATCCCAAAAAAAAAAAAACCCAAAACCCCTTTTATAAATTCAGTACTTTGTGAAGACATGAATCCACTAGTGCATGTGCATGGATGATGAGAGAGAGAGAGAGAGAAGAGAGAGAAAGAGGGATTTGGGTAATGGTCATCCATATGACCCCCAACACCCAAAAGGACTGAAAAAAGAGCATTATGGGGTTTTTACTGTAGAATCTATTGAGATAGAGATTGAGCTCTCCCTTTAGTAGACAAGCATCATGAGCCTTGTATCATTTCTTGTCTCACCTCTTCAAGGCATTAACCCACTCTCTCTCTCTTTCTCTCTCTTCCAACCTTTGATTTGAAATCATTTGGATTTTTCTTACTTACCATCCTCCTCTCCTCTATATACTTTATTTATTACTGATATTAATAATAATAATAATAATAATTAATATTATTACTTTACTTTAAATTGTTCTTGCCATCTTTATAACAGTCAAGAATAAAATGTAAAGCTGGCTAGCTGTTATATCAAGATCGATTGATGACCCGTCCCTACGTTATCAGATGCCTATTCTACTACTTCTCACTATGCTCTTGTTTTGTTCCTTTTGTTTTTTTCTTTCTCTTTTCTTTTCGTGTTTTTCGCCTTTTTTGGTCCAATCTGTTTTTTTTTTCCCTCAAATACACAGTTTAGCTCTTTTTTTTTTAGGGGGGGTCTGATACAGTTTAGCCATTTAAAAGGTTTCAAGGAATGAATTGAGAGGCCCAGCCTGCGATACATTCATTGGCTAATGTTCTGGGCTACAATATGGGCCCTAGGTCACGTTCTTTGGGTCATGAGGTTACTGGAAGATTTCAATTTTAAAGAAATGACCCATTATATTCCATATATAAGTTGTGACAAAAAAGAACATTAAAAAGAAAAAAATATTTACAAATAATAGATCAAAATTAAGGATTGCAAGACAGTGATGCAATAATATTGGTGTACTTTCAATCTAGAAAGCTTAAAGGCTGACAAAATGTTCAATTTACTTCAAGGAATGGTCATAACTGATAACTGATAATATTTTCTACAAACTATCCTTCGTCCAAGTGTAGAGGAACCATTGATTCCTTTCCCATTTACTTGTGCAAGTGCTTGCTTGCATGAAAGAACAAAACAAGTTTGTGTTAGGGAGTGATTTCTAGACATCTCTCAAAAGTATAACCACAAAAATAAATATGTGAAATTAAGCAACATTACACCTACACAACCCAACACATGGAGAAACCTGTCCCCCAATAGTTTAACAAAATGGTTATGCGACAAGTCTAGTAAATATATTTTCAAATTTCAAGAATCAAGAAACGCCTCAGTAACAAAAATTTACAATGTACAGATAGAATTTAAGAACAGAAATCAACGCTGGCTCAGACTACAAAATTAATTTCAGGTTCTACTACTCAACCTCCATTGCAGAATTTGCTTCATCCAAGATACTCTGTAGCTCCTTTACTCTTTGCCTGGTCAATGCCACACAATCCTGAAACCACAACAATTAGCATTAACTCCCTTTTCTACAATTTCCTTCTCCATCATCTATGTACACACACACATATATATTACTAGGGGCTTTGCGTGCCCTAACGGGCACGCAAATATGTATATAAAATAAATAAGGGACTAAATTGTTAACTTAGTAAAGAAAGAGAGACCAAATAGTAAATTTTCTCTTATTTTTAATTTATAGACTATAGTTTTAAACATGGACGACCAGAAAAGGGTGGAGCCATATAATATAAGACTAGAGGCTTTGCGTGCCCGTTAGGGCACGCAAATATGTATGTAAAATAAATAAGGGACTAAATTGTTAATTTAGTAAAGAAAGAGAGACCAAATAGTAAATTTTCTCTTATTTTTAATTTCATGGACTATAATTTTAAACATGAACAACCAGAAAAGGGTGGAGCCATATAATATAAGATGAGTATCATAATCCAGCACAAATTTCAGTCTTCATTTTAGTTGACTTAGATGAACATCTAGAATCACTTCTAATCGAGGGAACAACAGGGGAAGGTTGGATGAGAAAGCCTTTATATCAATTGAACTTTTGATAACTTTAGTTCTAAAATGTCATTCGAATCTTAAGGAATAAAGATGTAACTGAAAATTTCTACAATGAAAATACTTCATGCTCTGTTAGTGATATGATTCACTTGAAATAGGACAATAGCTTGTTCTTGATAACAATCTAACATCCAAGTCCAACATGATGGGTGGCTCATCAGTCTTATGAAAATTTAGTTTTGTGGTGCAAACTAACCTGAATAGCTGACGAATAGGCAAAAACTGATCCACCAGGCTTGTAAAGAGATATGAGTTGACTAGATGAATCCAAGACTACAGTCACCTGGGTTTCCATGATAGATTCTTCCTCTGCAGTAGGGTCTGCCAAGATGTAGTTCTTGTGAAGTACGCATGTTAATGAGAATGGAACACTTCTAAATGTAAGCTTCCTCTTCTCCCTATTAACTGGTTCCTTTTCCAGCTTTTTTCCACCTTCTTCAGACATTAACACTATCTTGCCATCATCATTCATAGAAACTGCTGGAATTTGCACTAACAAACATGGAAAGTTGTATAAGGAGCAATGCAATTACACGACTCACAGATATACTGAACTAGCAATTCACTATATGAATGTCAACATTCAACAGCAATACATTAATTTTCTTGGTACAGTTAGAAAACTCAAGGATAAACAAGAAAATTAACACTATGCAGATTACAGAGCAGACAGAGTTAGTAATCTGTACATAATAAGAAATTTACAATCAAATTACTGTACAGTTACTAAAGAAGAAAAATTTTTGGATGGTAACTGAGCAATGAACTTCCGGAGATAAAATGATTAATAGTCATCAAAAGATTCTAAATATCAAATGACCAGACTCCACAAAATGACCTTGCACCAAAAACTTCCGTGGGTTTGAGATGCTTGATATTAGATAACCTAAAAGAGCAAAGATGGATATTTCCTTCTTATGTCAAGACTGGCCAGTTGAATGTGTTATTCCAAACCACTAAAAGCAGGGAGGAAAAAAACATAAGGGAAAAGGGAAGTTCTTGCACATTATAATATGGTAAAACAAATTCAGATGTTTCTGGCCAAAAAAAGAGTAAACAAATGTAAAGCTAACATCTAAGTGCATACTATTCAAATGCAAAGAGTTCAGTTTGAGATAGGCAACGAGAGAAAGATGGCAGTGCACTGACTTACACCTCACGTTTTACAAAGATCTCCATTGCATTTTCCCTTTAGTCAAGGTTGTACATTCTTCTAAGTTATGTAAAGAAACAACCAGCAGAATGGGCCAAATATCATTTTATGGTGAACAATGATCTTGCTTCTAAAAGGTTCACACTATGACTGAATGACAGAAGATGCACAACTTACAATGATATAAGGCGGCAATTACTGAAAGTAAAGCAGCATCAAAAAGGGCACCATCAGCATCCAAACAGTAAACATCCTGTACGATAAGGATGGCTGCTTTTATGTCATCTTCTCATAGTCAATCAAATAGTAAACACTTAAAGCTTACCAAGTATGCCATCCATGCAGCTTTTCCACTGACCAAGGACAACTCTTTCAAATCAACCATTCCAGAACTGCAAAAATAACATGTTAACAAGATGGAAAAAGTTATATTTTAACAGAATCTAATTTTGACAACAATGCTCCACATTATTGATTATTATAAAGGTGGTGATCAACCCCCCTCAATGAAATTAAGAGAGAGACAGACAGACAGAAACAAAGATTAACACAACAGAATTTTAATAAACAGAAGTTATTTCTGGGGATGGGAGTGAGATGTGCAGCAGGTGAGGCAAGAAATCATGGTACATTGACAAATGAGGATAAAAAAAACTTGTGCATTAAATAATAACCAATCGTAACACCAAGCATCGCCATATTATTTTGATAAAAACTAAAAGATCAACATATATGTATCTGGGTGTAGTTGATAGATTGAATCTGGCTGGACTAATTTGTGGGAATCATAATTTATCTTATATATTAAATGAGAATTCTTGTTCAACAATGACTGGTACTTGAAAAAGTAATTGGAATGTGTTTAAAATCGATGCATGAGAACTTGCATCACATGAGGAATATATAAATATTGAAAGAGAAGAAAATTGGTAAAGGTCAAAGAATAGGCTCAGCTCACTAATGTATATAGGTAAATCATTCCTCCAGATTCTGAAACATGAAAAGGATAGATCCAAATGATTCTTATGCCTTTAAACAATATTATTAAATCATAAACAAATATTCAATGCATAAATCAGAAATGTCAATATATGGTTACAACTTAGAACTGTTGGAACAACTTTTCTCTCACATCTCACTGCTGAAACTAAATATGTTAAGGGCGAGGCAGCTTTTTTACTGTTAACTTCTTGCAGCATCCAAAACATAAAAAAACCTAACAAAGAGACAGATAAAAATTACAGTGAACCGTACTTCTCTTTGAAATCAACGTCAAACAAATGACTTGCCTTGAAATAGTGTCAGACAACTGTTTTGACACAACTGGTGCTACCTCAGCTGGCCTGCCTGGTCTAACAATTGGAGAACAAATTGGAGGCATGTGGAAATCAATGGCTGAAATAACAGCAATTGATATACATCAGTAGACAGGAACAAATAGTTACTGTAAAATTTGTACAACAAGTGATAACTTACCTATACAGCCCTCATCTGGTGACTCCAAGGAGGGAGTCATAACTTCCATTTTTATAGCAGCCAATATAGTCTGCTCAATGAATTTATTTTGTTATGAATAACACTAAATTTGAGAAACTCAATATATAAGGATATCATACAGCAATAGAGACAGGGAGAGTGACTAACAGTTGATCCAATTTTAACAAGAGCTGAACCATTAGCAGATGCAACAGCCCCTGACAAAGAGACTTAACAACCTCAGTTTTTGCACTATAAAAAAGATAAAGATTTTATAGAAAGTAAATAAAGGATGAAAGCAACTAACCAAGAGCTATAGTTGTATCTCTAGCTCTTCCAAGTGGTCTGGCATCAGGTCGAATAGATTCAGCAAGATGACGCTCATAGTACTGTAACGGAAAGAGACGTCTAAATGCGTCAACCTCCATTTCTGCCGACAAGTCCCCAGAAGCATTTGGCAATCCCATGTCTTTTGAGATATTCTCAATATACAGAAAATCTAAAAATCAATGAATGATCAATACTTATCATAATTCATACATAATGTGAAAAACAGATCTTAATGTAGTTAAGAGAATAAGAGTCATAAACTACGGCACACCTGATGTCAAATTCATATTACTGACTTACTGCCAAACATATCAAATGTATATAAGTCCGAGTACTCCATTAATTGATTACAGTTCAGTACAGCACTTCATTCAGATTTCTTAGCAAAAGACTTCTAATACTTGGTCAGTATTTCAGCAATAGATTAACCTGATTTTAAGCTATTCCCAAGCGTACTTTAACAAATTGCATGGTAAACTAGCGAGCTCACTAACTTCAATACAAGTCCAAGCATTAACATCTAAATCAAAATCATCATACAGTAATGTCAAGGTCTCAAAAGCAGTTGTTAGAGCATGAATCAATAACTTAATTTTCATCAATGG
Organism: Chamaecrista fasciculata; assembly: GCA_003254925.1. NCBI lineage: Eukaryota > Viridiplantae > Streptophyta > Magnoliopsida > Fabales > Fabaceae > Chamaecrista > Chamaecrista fasciculata. Next base: position 64,029 of record QANZ01034009.1, read on the forward strand.
GATCTTTAAGAATTTCTAAAATATTGGTGTTAATGAAAATTGGAAACCTCGATTGTTGGACTAAAGGTATATACACTCTTTACTGCAGAGGTGTATCATTACTGGTAAGAGGTAGTGAGAGTTGAGATAATGAGTAAACCTAAACATGGCATCCATCTTTTTCCTCCTTCGCCTAAATTTATGCTGTCAGAAAGAAAAAGAAGTGGCAGAAAAACACATCCCTTCTTCGGTTGGATCTACATTACCGGTTTCTTCAAACTTCTTAGTTTTTTGAACAAGCCCGTGCGGAACTACTATACCTCGCGGAAACGTGTAGTATTAGACAAACTTCTTAAGTTTCAGTGAAAAAAAGTAGTTCAAAGAATATGAAAACCCACATGTATATATTCAGACGACAAGATGACAGAAATAGACGAGAACCGAAAGGAAATGGAGCAGTATGCTACAATTTCACCGAAATGCAACGAGAAACACAGAGGCAGAGGATATCAAATTACCTGAACAAGAAGACTCTCCCTCTCTCACTAGCTTTTTCTTTGAAGCTGTGGTTTATTTCTGCCCTCAAGTCAGTTTGATGACCCTTTCAAGGAGAAGCCTTCCTTCCTTCCCGTTTGTGTTATAAAGCGAAGATACGAGGGACAGCCACCGAGGAAGGCGACTTCTTTTTTCTTATTTTTAAGATTCTCTGTTGGGCTTTTGGACCAGAAGGCCCATCACAACTTAGCCCAGTCCAGAATTCATACAAAAGAAAAAGATTAGACGAACTACCAGAAAAAAAAAACATTTTTTTTAGTTTCTTGAATTAATTATTATTTTTTGAATAATAAAAATATATGATTCAGATCATTATAATCATTAATTATTAAATTTTTGAAGCGTTACTTAATAATCATCATCTAATTAAGGTAGTCAGAGTTAAATGTCTATATGATTGTTAAATTATCTAAATTCAAAATGAAATGAAATTGATTTAAAAATAAAAATGATCATAGTCACCCTTCACTGCCTTCAGTGTAGCAACTATTTATTACTCTTTCTATTAGTATTACTTATAATTTTTTTTTTTGCCAAAAACTCATACTTATAATTTTTTTAAAAAAAATTAGATGAACTTAACACTGTATGTTTATTATATTATAATTAATTAATAGTACATTAAGTGATATTTAATAATGTCTCATAACATTTAACATATATATGTTATTAGGCCAAATAAAATAAAATATTTTTTATAACAAAAAAAAGAAAATATTTTTAAAGACTAATCAATTGACGTTTCTAAATCAAATTATGTATTTTTATTATTTTGAGATTAAATTATAAAAAGGGTGTACATTTAGGGGGGGAAAAGGTAAGTTAAAAAAAAAAACCGATGAATGAGAAAGCAAGGTGACTACTGATTTGGATCCAAAAAAAAAAAAAGGTGACTACTGATTAGAGTTTTTGTGGATGGAAGGCTAAAACCCTAGTAACTTGAGGGAAGAAAAAACTGCATCAACCATCATGGCATGCAATGGCTCGAATTGCAAGTCCAATTGCTACAAAGACGAAGAGGAAATCGGAGCAGGAGTTGTAGGTTCATGTGCCCAAGCAACAAAGCCGACCAAATCTGGCGCTGCAGATATTAATCCAATTGCTAATGATATCTGCATCAAGTGTAAGGTTAATGACGCCATTTCTGGTTACGGTGGAGTTGACGATGGACGGTTTTGCGCTGATTGCTTTAGGAACAATTTGTTTGGGAAGTTTAGGTTCGCCGTCACCTCAAACGTTATGATTACTCCTACTGATAAGGTTCTCGTTGCATTCTCCGGCGGCCCGTCTTCTAGGTCTTTCCCTTCTTTATGTTAATTGCAATTGCTTCATTTTGTGTGTGTGTGGGGGGGGGCGCGTGTGATTGGAGTTCCTTCTGAGTTATCCATCGATTACTCATAAGTTCAGTTATTGATGTCAAAAGTATATTTCTGATTGTTTTGCTATTTAATTATTCGTCTTTGAAGCGTGAAGCGATGTAGTGTTGATAAATGCATCAAACGTTGAATACGAGATGTAGGATGTGTTTTCCTTTCTTTTTCGATTATTCTTGCTGATAAAATTGTATTCTTTTCAGGGTAGCGTTACAGTTTGTGCATGACATGCAATATAGAGCTCAAAAGAACTTTGATGCTAGTAGAGATAGGTCGTTGCCAGTATTTGGTGTTGGGGTTGTATTTATCGATGAAAGTGCTATTTCTCCTATTCCCTCTTTAGAGAAGGCAATCGAAGATATCCGTTCAATTGTGGCAAGTTTAGCCCCACCAACAAAAGAGTTGCATGTTGTGCCAATTGAGGCCGTCTATTCCTCAGAATCTAGAGTTGGAAGGGACAAGCTAATTAAGCTGGTAAACGCTGTGAATGATCCAACTGGAAGGGAAGATATATTGCTTTATCTTCGCATGCTGGCCCTGCAAAAGGTTGGGAGCTGTATCTCACGCTCATTTTATTTTGAATGTTACATGCATTGGAGAACTCATCCGTTTGCAATGTTTTATCATTATCCAGGTTGCCTCTGAATTTGGATATAACCGACTCGTACTAGGATCGTGCATTTCAAGAATTGCACGCCATGTTATTTCAGCTACTGTGAAGGTTTGTTATTGGATTGATTGAGTGGAAGAGTTGAAGTCTTCATATCCTAGTAGATGTAAATAATGAATTTTTTTTACTTGTGTTTGATTGTTATGTAACTCACTAAATTGATTGCATTGTGGTAGACTTTACCCTTACTCATGTTTATCCTCCTTTTTCATTCTAAATAAAGATACCTAAAGTAGGCACTCATGTATTCCAGGATAAATGATGGGTTCTCTTCTCTCACTGTGTGTTTTGACAGGGTCAAGGATATTCCTTACCTGCAGATATACAGTATGTTGATGCTAGGCGGGAAGTTCCTGTTGTGCTTCCTCTTCGTGATTGTTTTGCCCAAGAGATCAGCATGTTTTGTCAGCTTGATGGGTTTGTAGTTCCATGGCTATGCACTTTACATTATAATCATTTAAAAATAAATTATGCCTTTTAACGTGTTCTTTCTCAATCTCTTTTAATCCACAAGATTTTAGATCTACATTTATGTCATCTTATAAGTGTATGTTTATCTTACAGAATCTTAAAACTCTTATTGAACGGATGTGTCTAATCTTTGGCAGTGCAGTCTAAAGACCTTAGAGTTGTCGACTAGTACTCATGCGGGCATTAATGACTTAGTCTCATCTTTTGTGGCACTATTGCAGGTATAACTTGTTGATACTTGCCCTTTCTTTTATCAACAGATTAACTTACTATGTCTTCTAATTCAAAATATAGAAATAGAACACCCTTTTCTGCTTTAGGTTCAAAAAGATTGTCAATAGACTATGGCTAGGTGGCTTAATGCTTGCCTTTGTTTGCTTAAACTTTGCTTGGAAAGTGATCTGTATAACTACATATTGGAAATTTTCTTATAGAATTCTAACAGTGATTCATTATTAGTGGTTACCGGGGTCAGGACAGAGTAACATATTTAGGATTGCTGCTATTTACTTTTTCTTTTCTACTTGAGGTTGTATATGTTTCTCTTAAACTTAATCAGCAAATTATCAATAGAAACGAACTTTGCAGGCAGAAAACCCATCACGAGAGAGCACCATTGTAAGAACAGCTGGAAAACTTATTCCATTCCAATTCAACAGGATTCCAGAGATCGTTGATGGTAAAGTTCCTGAGGCTACACAGAGACGCCAGAAGAGATACAATCTAAAGTCCAATGAATCTGTTTCCACTGAGTCATTCTGTCATCTCTGCCAAAGTCCACTTGATAAGTCTGAGATTGTTGATTTAAGCAATCTTGAGAACTGCAGAAGTAGTGATGTTTTTGGCGCCACCTGCTGTTCAAGTTGTCACTTTCAGATACTTCCAAGAGATTCCGTTTCATTGGATCAATTTTATACAGTTTTACCTCAATCAGTGGCTGCCGGAGCAAAGCACTTGGCCAATAGGAATTTGAGTCTCCTAAGGTGAGTAGCAATTTAGTATTTCTGTTAACATCAATAGATTGCATTTGAGTTTTAAAATATCTCAAACGTCGGAGGCCAGACCTTTGTTAGATTAGATCTCTAGGTTAAGTAGGGTACAGTAATATGCTTTGATATGATAGATTAAAGGAGTGCAAACAGAAATTATGAATATTATCTTGATGATATATGTTTCTGTGGCTTCACTAATATAATATCAGACAGAAATTACAGAATGAGCCATTCTAATTACAGATTTACACCAGATTGTGAATCTCAGTGGAGATAATATTCCCAAATTAAAGTATTAAAAAAAAAATATTACCTATTATTTGTAAATAATTTGTAATTGAGGTCGTGCATTCCTGCTGCGGGGTCTTTAATATTCTTGGGATGATTTTCTCTTACACTAAACTAAGCTTTTGGGTTGGACGTTGGTTCTGCTGTCTTAATTACTTGAGTATCACCTCATTATGGTTGTGGTTTTGTCTAGTATCTCAATGTTTGTATTTCTTATTCCTTCCTATTTGGGAAAATAAAAATTTAATTAAAAGGTCGTGGAGGAATTTGGATTAATCTTTTATTATCTTCTTTATTTACAAATTTAAAATATTTTAAATATTTTGTTCACATTCAATGGAAAGAAAAAGATACAAAGATTTAACATTTTCAGTTCTTCCTTTTCCATCAATTTCTTTCCTCTCCCTTAACCCTTCTCTTAATTCCGTTGCATATCCTTAATTTTCAATTACCCTTTATGACCCTGGTTTTGGTAATATTCTTGTTTTCAGGGAACAAATACAAGATTGCTTGCTTTCAGACAGTGAAGATGAGACCTAGGTTTCCTTGGCACGAGTACTCTAATCTTCAGTATTCAGTTAGCCTGACATTGGGACTACTATTTACTATTTATCTTGGGCAATTCAAAGAATTTGAGTCAACCTCGGACTGGCTTCTATTAATGTCATCATGTTTGTCATTGACTCTCTAGTTTGATACTAGCTTTTTAGAGCTTAAATGAGTATCAATATTATATGATATAATCTTTTCAGTTTTGACCTCTTGCAATTCTATTAGTGACAGTTAATGTTATTCATTGGCCCCAATGGTAGGGGCATCATATTGTGTGGTATTTATTCCCACAACAACCTTGAAGTGTGGAATGTCATATGTTTAATACTTTAGTAGAAAGAATACTTTCAAGTGTGTGGATCAACTTATTGAAACTTAACCTACCTAATTAAAGGTTAAGTTTGATACTTAAAAAATATAATTGCATTAAATATTATATGAGAGAATTTTATCCTCCTTGTAATCTTACTCAACTCAAATAAAGTCAACATTCATCTGCACCATTAAAACACATGGACCCAAAGAAAACTTCCCGTTCATACAAACAAACAGAAAAACTCAACAAATCCTCTCTCACCACTATTATGAGTACATCATCTTTTTTTTCTTTTGTTATCATTACACTAACACCATATATGTTGCACAAAATCATGACAAACAAGAAAAAGGAACCTTCACAGCAGAATCCATGTTATCTTAACAATATATACCACAATAAATTGCCTCCGGTAAGGTCAAGTGAGACTTCAGGCATTTTAACACCTTTAAATGTTCAAGCTGCAGTACAAAGAAGAAAACAATCCAATCCGAACGGACACCAGCTGTATATTTATCCTAGAAAACCAGAAGCAAAAGTTAATGGTTGGTGGAAACACTGCATACCCTGCACCTCGAATTCAAAAATAAAAATGGTATTTGCTTTCCTTATATACTACTTCCACTCAATTTTTGTTCAGGATTTAAATTGGGTAATATTTTTCTTTCAGGTGTTCCTAGTGGGGAAAAAAAGCTTTCATTGTCGTTGCTGCTGAACATCTACATCCGGAGAAGTATTTGTGGTATAACACTTGAGCAATTAGCGCAGGGCTACTGTAAGGAGATCTGAGAAAATAATTCCTGCAGCTGATTTTCCCTTACTACTACACCATATTTCTGAGTAAAAACTGTTTCTTTGAATGAATTAATACTAGTATCTGTCAAAGCCTCTGCAGCAGATATGTTGAAGTATTCATTCAGGCTGTGCACTGTTCCATCTGTGAAGACGAAGTTACTCAAGAGTGAGCAACACAGAAAATTATTGGGGGATCAAAAATTTACCTAGAAAAACAAATCTTAGTTACTTATGCATATATAATTGGCGTTCTTTCATGTCATCTGATAGATAACAGAGTATGACTAAGTATTTAACCCTCAAATAAAAGGAAAAGAAATTATGCATAAAATACAAGATTCTAGGAGAACCTTGTTCACCGTGGACAAAGTTTACCAACCTTTGGTCATAAAAATAATTAAGCATTTAATCATATGAGTCTCTTTTTAATATGTCTGCAGTCATTTACCTTCGGCAACTATGGGTTCATGTGGAGGAGGTTCTGCAGTCCAGTTTCCATCAGAATCTTTCATGTGTCTTCTATCCGATGCAAAATATTGGAGGAATAATGGAGCATGCACGATCCGGAATAATCTGATAACCAAAGAAACCTTTTCATGTACTTGGGAATTAAATTATACTATGAAACTAAATCAATGCATCAACTGAGGTGAGAAGAACCGTCTATACAAGGGAGGTTAGTCTTTAAACGAAAAAGAGATATTCATAGTAAACTAAATTTTGACAGTTCGTATGTTTTGTATTCCTGTACAGGCTATTATTAGATAACTTTGATTTGAATAGCATTTAATAGTACAATATTCAAGTATAACAAACATAAATACACAAATGTTCTTGACAAAAATGTTATACTACTGTACAATCATACCATTACAATTTAAAGTTGTCAATCAACAAAGAAACAGACATACAGATAAACTATCCAGATGAAGGTAACTTGATGCTTGATCTTCCAACAAGAATGGGGAAGGAAGTATTTACACTTTCTGACTGGATTCTGGATCTAATGAAGCCAGAACCCTAAAAACCACACATATCGCCAAAGGATGCCAGTAACTATTTACGTTCACTGACTTGGTCTATAAGGAATAGAACTAAATTGAAGAAACTAATGTAGAAGTATTTACATAATCAAAACATAATTATTAGCATATCAAACTTTTCGCTGTTTTCAATGTCAAGCAACATCAAGATATACCTGACTGGGTCACCTCAGAGTGATAGTGTACTACTTTTCAAAAAAAAAAAGAATGATAGTGTACTACTGTCCGCAGCAGATTATTTCCCATATTGTTCAGCTTAACAAGTTTTAGTTAAGAGTTAGGGTTTGTTAGAACTGTGAGATTTCCGTTGTAAATCGTTCTATCTGTAAGTTGCATTATATAAGCGTCTGTGTTCGGTCAATTCAAGCAATGAAAATCATTTCTGCATTTCATAGTTCTCAGTTTTAATCTTTCTATCACAGAGTAACTTGATTCTAATAAACAAAACCATAATTACGACTTGCGATAATGGCAAAAATAGCAGCCTCAGCATGTATTACTCTACCAATTGCAATATGCTACATAAGACCCAAATAAAACAAAATTATCGAAGAGAAAAATTGATGGCGCATTACCTGTAATAATCAGGAAAGAGCTGGAAAGATGGGCGAATTGTTTCTGACACATATGAAGCTAGAGGTGAAGGAAAAGGAAGACTTGAATCCAAGTCCCACACTAGAGGTGGGTCACCTCCACGTTTTATCTGCAACTCCAATCACAAAGAAACATGATAAAATAATTCCTTTAATCACCAAATTTAGATATAAACATTTGTACTGCTTCTAAAACCTAGTTAACAGGTGTGCTTAACTGATTCACAAAATAAAAATGGTTATGGCTATACCTGAATGCAAATGACATGATAATCCCAGAGAACAACTCCATCTGCTCTTTTGCTAGCTTTTTGATGCCATAGTGCAATCTAGAGAAGTTAAAAGAATTTTCCAAACACTAAGTAAAAGAGAATGTAAAAGCAAACCCCTACAACTGAACCCAGCCCTATAAAACTCTGTCAAATACTGAAGATCAACGCAACTCTACCATGAGAAGAAGATGAAAAGCTATGCTGCATAAAAATACATGCCTGTTTCTTTTCATTGGAAATGAAAACAACCAAAAGATCAGATCCATCGGCCTCTGCTATTCCATCAGTACATAACTTCTTGCAAAGCAAGTACGCATTCTCCTCGCTACAAATAAACAGAGAAAGAAAAATCATATGCTGATACAGCAGCTCGAATTCGAGTCTTTTCAAAGCTCAAATAACGACCAACAAGTATCTATGTTGCCGCATTAGCTAAATCAACATCTATAGCATTAGCTACTTAATGATCACTTATTGCTATCAACAAAGAAAAAACAAACAAAATTGCATGATCACAGCTTACTCTAAGCAAAAACCCTAAAATAATTAGAGGATCAAGACAGAGAGATAGAGATCCACCAGTAAAAAGGCGTGTGATGGAAGAGAGAAACATCCAGATTGCTTTGTTCCGAAGCATGGGTCGTCATTCTTCTTGTTCAGTCAGTATCCTCACTTCTCGTCGCTCGACTCTCGAGCACTCTCATATATATACAAGTCACATTATTGTCTTGCATTTCTTTGTGGGCTCTGTAACATAATGGGCCTACCTTCTACTTGGGCTAGCAAGAAAAGAAAAGAACAAAACCGACCTAACCCTTAGTTAAAACGCTGCGTTTAATGGCTTGACCTCCCCAATCCCGATCTCAGTTCAATCGTTCACCAGTTTATTCTGCCCAATGAACATAGCTAAATGCTAATACTACGAGCGTGAGGAATAAGGATTCAGGAACCGCAAGCATCAAGCGAGGTTTTCACGCTGCAGAAGAAATATTAGAAGGAGAATCTCTACTCTTTAGCCTTTTTTATGATAAAATCCAGTGGGCTGTGGACGCTGATTGACATTCTCGGTAGGTTTCTGTATTTTGAAACTCCGATAATTTTTTTTTTTTTTGTTCTTGTTCGTGGAGTTGTTGATTTTCTCTGTTTTAACCTAAACTGAGCTAAATGGTCTCATTTTCTCAATATGAAGTTGATTTTGGTGTCTGGATTAGAACAAGGAGATTCTTCTATCCATTATAGTGTTTCCTGTCCTGCAATGCTTGATTGTTGACGGGAAAACCTAATTTTATCTACTTTGACTGACTATTGAAATATTAGAAAGCCAGACTTTTGAATAGATTGGAAAATCAAATGGGAGTTACCAAGTTGAGGGTACTTGCAAATTCTTCATTTCCTGAACTTTGACATGGTTGTTTGTCTTACAGGAAATGGGTGATCGCTGCCATTCACTTGTTCCGTTAGATATTAACACCAATCGGTATGGCGTTGTTGGAGCGCCTCCATCACCAAAGGAACATAGTTCTGAACTCCATATTTCAAATGAAAATGATGTTGTTCCCACACCACAGAAAGGGATGATATTTGGTTCGGAGGAGGAGGTGAAGTCATATTATACAAAGTATGCCAACCAAGAAGGCTTTGGCATCACCACAAGATCCTCAAGAAAGGGAGCTGATGGCAAGGTTGGGTATTTAATACTTGCGTGTTCTGGAGAGGGAAATAGAAGAAATGGTAGAAGGAATCCCATCGGAAATGTTCCATTAAGGAAACAGAAGTGTGAAACAAAGATAAATGTTTCTCTGTGTAAAGATGGAACTTACCGTATTCAAACAGTTATACTTAATCACAACCACGATTTAAGTCCGGGCATGGTCAGTTTTAGACATGATACTGATATTGACTTGCGTGCTAAAAGGACTCTTGATCCAAAAGATCAAACTGAGGAGCAGATGAAAAAGAGTTTCCGGTCTTTTGTGGTTGAAAATGGGGTTTGTAATGGTGTGACATTGTGTCAAAATGATCGTGGAAACTACATCCAGACAGGAAGCCGATTGGTTGGCGTGGATGGAGATGGTAATGCTCTCTATAAATATTTTTTGCAGATGCAAGAACAAGATAGTAATTTCTTCTATGTAATTGACTTGGATGATTGTTTACGTGTGAGGAATATGTTTTGGGCCGATGCAAGGAGTAGAGCTGCTTACAAATCATTTGGTGATGTGGTGACATTGGATACTACATATCTCTCTCACCTTTACAATTTGCCTCTTGTATCTTTTGTTGGAGCAAATCATCATGGGCAGTCCATACTTTTTGGTTGTGGATTGTTGTCCTGCAAGGACATGAAGTCATATGTTTGGTTGTTTCGATCATGGCTACATGGCATGGATGGTGTTCCACCAAAAGGAATCATAACAGATGAATGCAAGACCATACAGAATGCAATTAAGATTGTATTCCCTCTTACTCGACATCGATGGTGTTTATGGCGTATAATGGAAAAGCTTCCTGAAAAATTAGGTCAGTTAGCTGAGTTCAAGTCAATAAGCTGTCGTTTACAAAATATTGTATATGATATGCTTACCCCAAATGCATTTGAGATGAGTTGGAAGACATCTATGAAAGAATTTGGTTTAGAGGGCAATGAATGGTTAAATGAGTTGTTCCTTGAGCGGCACCGTTGGGTACCTACCTTTGTAAGAGTTGAATTTTGGGCTGGAATGTCTACTATGCGACGTGGAGAATGCATACATCCTTTTTTTGATGGATTTGTTAATCCTCAAACTACTTTAAAACAATTTGTTGATCAGTATGATAATGCATTGCAAGCCAGGGCAGAAAAGGAGTTTGAAGCTGATTTCCGTTCTTCTTTTAGCACCCTTGCTTGTGCTACTAAGTCTTCATTTGAACGGCAATTTCAATCTGTATACACCCATTCCAAGTTTTTAGAGGTTCAAAGGGAGTTTATTGGAAAGGCTGATTGTAACGTGTGTGTTGCCCAGGATGAAGGTTCTGTTTGCCGCTATTATGTTATTGAAGATTTGGTAATGGAAGATAAATCTCAGGAAGCTATGTTTGGAGTTACATTTGACAGGGTAAACTGTGATGTAAAGTGCATCTGCCACATGTTTGAGTTCAAAGGGATACTTTGTAGGCACTCACTTGCTGTACTATCCCAAGAGCGAGTGAAGGAGATTCCATGTAAATATATTTTGGATAGATGGAAAAGAAATTTAAAGAGAAGACATGTATATGTTAGGACCAGTTACACTGTTAAACAGCTCAAACCTCAGATGGAAAGATTTGATTTTTTATGCAAGCAGTTTGAAACTATTGCTGAATATGCTGCTGAATTTGAAGAAACAAGTGATTTTGTAAATAACACCCTCTGTGACTTGAAGGGGAGACTTGAAGCATGGACAAGCCATTTGAGAGACTCAGCCGAGGGGGCTGTACCTATAAGCTGTGCAATTAAAGGTGCTTCTTGAATCTCAAAATACCTGTACGAACATCCTCATTTTTAAACTGTGCAATCAGCAACCTTTCTACATTTTCTACTTTTCTTTTAGACCCATAGTGTCAAGAACAAATGTAAATGCAAGGAAAATTGGACTTCAGCAAATACAAAATCTGCAGTATCTGCAGCCCACAAAAGTGCTTTCTATGATCTAATTATCTAAATCCAGACTCAAATGAACTCTCCCTTGGAAGCCTGACAGGGAATTGTTTTATACCATGCAACATTTTGAGAGGAAGTATGCTGCCACTAGCATTTGCAGGTACTACATAGACCTCAGCTTACTAAATTTTCTATTTTTCCTTGTTTAGTTAAACTACTTGTATGTTTTGAGTATGTCAAGAAAAACACCCACCAAGATGATTGTGTTTGTATGTTTTAAAAGGTAATCAGTTATAGGTTCAACCTCGACTGAGCTATGATTGATTGTATTAGTTCTCGGTTGCACCAACTTTCCAGATTTCTTTGGTTTATAGTTTAGTTTCAATATTTTTCTTTCGAGTTTCTAAATCCCGAAATGAACCAAAGGTAACTTGATTGGAGTTTGAGCCCAGCTCATTTCTTGAGCGAAAGGACTTGTAGAAATTCATTAAAATCATTATTTTTTTATTTTTTAGTATATATTTGAATTCATAAAGAGTTCACCTATATTTCACATTATAAAATTATTATTATATTATATATTCCAGATATTAATAGGTTCAAACAGAAATACTTTATATTTTTATTTTTTTAAAAAAAATTATTATTTGTCCAAATATATTTTTATATTTAGGCCGTGGATGTCAATATCTTATATGTTAAGATTAAATAACAGCGTTTGGGATTTCGTTTAGTGATATTTTATCATGTTACATTAGATAATTGAGCTGAGTAGGATAAGAATCTTTGTAATCTTCAATTTCACCAACGTCTCTTCATAGTAAATTATTTCACATTAAACTTTTTATTTACAAATAACAATAAACATGTAAAATAACACATGAATTATTTTAAACATAATGTAGATTTGAGAAGTTAAGAAGTAGGCAGTATTGATTCATATGTACAATTAAATATGAGGAAAATCACGTTTAAATCATTGACAGATAGGTCCATTTATTACTTTTTAGTCTTTTGAAAAAACAAAATATCTTTTTTTTTATTTCTGAAATATTACCAGCATTTACTTGTTAATCTTTAATCTTTCGTTTATTTAGCTCTTTATTCCCTTAAGAAAAATGATGATTTTCCCTATTAAATGCTGGACTATCTTTTATTTTTTTGGCCGAAATGCTGGACTATCTTTCAGTGATCAAAAAGTCATTCCTCTCAATGATGATGAAATTCATAAATTATTTCGATTGGTTCAGAATTTTTAAGATCTATTATTTTAATAAAAATTTATAAAGTTGATTAATACACTAACTTCAACGGATGTTTAATGCAAGTACAACACACCAGCTTATAAGTCATTGTAAAACAAGTAAATAAATAAATGAGTTGTTGGCATCAAAAATCAAATGGTGTTAGCCACCAAAAATCCCAAAAGTGGTGGCGCCAACTATACAGAAAATGTCGTTGTTGGTTAAAAAGTAGTGTTGTGTGTGTGTGCGCCTTGTCCATTTCCTCGCTCTAATATGGCCACCGGCCAAACCGTCCAATATGAAATGCCATTAGTCCATTACCTTATAAAAGCATACATCTTTGCTTTAAAAATATATATATTATTTACCTGTCTCAAGTCTCAACCATTCCAACCTTAACCAAAGCTAAACCAAACTATGTTCTACAACCTTTACTTGTCTTTTTCGGGAAATAATTCGTTTAAAATTCTTTATAAGATAAAATTAAAAAAAAATGAAATACTTCATCAAGTCAAATGAAAATGAGAAACTGATAAGATGAGAGATAAACTTAATTTAGATAATAACATAAATAATGTACGAGTTTATCTTCTTATTTTATTCTATTTTTTATTTTTATAAAAAAAATCATATTTTAAATTTTCATCATGTAGATGTAGGTTATTTTCTCTCTTTCTTTTTTTTTTCTAATATAAGTCTGAAATATCATAAGTGATCCAGCAATTTAACAACTACGCCGGTACTCATTGGTTCATTTATTCCTTGATGAAAAATTAATATATTTACCTGATTTTTAGTTGTTTTTAATTTTATTATTTGATAAATGCCTAGTATTTTAAGTTTTATTATGGTAGCCAATTCAAATTTATTTTCAGTGAAATTCCAAATTTTTAGCCTGGTTAATGAAAAAGAAAAAAAGACAGATATTTTACTTCAACTTTTTATATAATATATGATTAGATAACCCCAAGTCTTCAGATCCCTCAAGAGTTGAAGAGTAAAAGATGCAGAAAAATGGCTTTTGATGCTACAATCTACCAAGAATAATGAAAATAGTTGTGATTGCGTTGCGTATTTACATAATTAACATCTAAAGTCGGTCATTTAGATGTTTAATTGGATTTACAATATTTTAGTTGCAATAGACGTGAGTGATAGCGACCAAATAATTTTGTTATGGGTTGTCGCTCTGTAATCGCTAAACATGACCATATGAGTTGGCCTTGATAATATTATCACTTTACAAATTAATCTTACATTTCCATGATTTTTGGGCCACCAAATGAATATTCCTTTATATGCCATCCATGAATGCATGTCTATTCAAGCTTTTTTATTAGATTATTTTAAAATATGTACTAACTTTTATTTATACTTGTTATTCAAGAAACTAGCTTAGATGATAAAAAAAACAAAAATCAGAATAAATTTTGAATAATATGAAGGGCCCAAACCTCATAACGTGTCATTATTTTCAAAGTTAAAATATATTAGACAACATAATTAAGTGCTTTTGTTTTCTGTCTTATGAAAAAATAATTTAATGAAATTATAAGTAATGTATTTATTTTATTAGTTTAGTCTATTTTTGTGGGAGCGTTTTGACAAATTTGCCCTCACTACAGCGTGGTGGCCCTCCACTACATCCCTCCATATCTCTCTCTTTCCCACTTGACTATGATGTGTCTCATACATGTTACATGTATGTATGTATACTGGACCCATCGAAAATCTCTCTCTCTCTCTCTCTCTCTCTCTCTCTCTCTCTCTCTCTCTCTCTCTCTCTATATATATATATATATATATATGATTTACTAAAGCCTTCATATAATAATAACATTGAAACCAGAGTTAGCATTCATGATTTCTCATCGGAGCACCATGACAGAGATATGCAGCAAACTTTTGTCTCTCAGCAGTGAACTGACTACTTATGACACTTTAAAAAAAGAATAGGGTGACATACTTAAATTGGTCCTATATTTTTACTTTAAAGTTTATTTTGGTCTTTTACCTTTTAAAATCTGAAATTGGTCTTACATATTTCTATGGTGATTCATTTTAGTCCTAAACTACCAAATATTATGTGTCTCTCTTATTTCAAATTCGAATGTGACAAATCACGAGTTGTTTTTGACAGATACTTTTCTATTTAGTTAAGGCTATTAAAAAAAATATCAATTCGAGTCAGAAATGTAGATCATTCATTTACGATCCACCAAAAAAAAGTTAGTTGTATCTATCTCGTTTCAAATCTGAATATAACAAATTTGGAGTATGAGTTACTTTTGATGAATCTCTTTTTTTATCTAGTTGAAACCGACAACAAATGTCAAATCAAATCCAAAACTGCGTTTGAGAATAATGTTTCATAATTGTTTTATATTTTGATCTCAAACTCACTTTTGAATCCGATTTGACCTAATTTGTTGACAATGAAACTTCAACTAGACAAAAAAAATACTCATAAATAGTGACTTGTAGTTATGAACTCGTTGCATTCAGACTTAAAACAATATAAACAACCAACTTTACTTATTTGATCATGAGATGAGCGATTCATTTTCTGGATCTGACTTGACCTTGTTGGTGACAACCTTGATTAGATAGAAAAGTAATTGTAAAAAACAATTCATTGATTCGGACCTATGAAGCATGAACACTTCATTTTGAGGATGTGTCGCCGTGTCAGACACGTGTCCATGTTTGACACCCGTACGACAATCACACGACACATATTCATCAAATTTAGTATATATATATAAAATTAACTTTTTTTACTTTAACATAATAAACAGTATAAAATAATGACATAAAAACATATATTGACCTATTATGAATATATATTGTAATTTTTTAAGTTTTCATCAAAATTTATAGATTTTTAATTATTTATATATATGTAAATATATGTCGTGTCGTGTAGTTTTAAAAATTCAACTTGTCGATGTGTCTGTGTCCGTGTCGTGTCCTGTATCTGTGTCAGTGTCAATGCTTCATAGATCTGGACTCATCACATCCGAACTTGAAACGAGAGAAATATGATAATATTCAATAGTTTGAGACTAAAGTGAACCACAATACAAATATATAGGATCAATTCGAACATTTTAAAAGATAAGTAATTAAAATGAACTTTAAACAAAGATATAAGACTAATTTGAACATTCGACCAAAGAATATTTATTTATATTTTAGGATAAGTCTTCTTTATATTACCTGTAATTTGTAACCATAGTTACTCTACTCATCTAAAAAAATTTATATCTATTTTGATGAGCCACGTAAAAATTTATCTTTCAAATTATTTTTAATACATATTTATTGAAAGAATTTCATTCATGCTATACGAACGTTATACTTGAATAAATATTATTCTTTTGATTAAAAACAATATATTAGTCTTTACTTATTCCAAAAAAATGAATAAATAATATCATGTGGCCATAAATAAAATAAAATTAAGTAAACCTTTTTTTCTTTATTTTTGGCGTGTAAGTAAGGACAATCAATAAGATCAATAGTAAACCACCACCTGTAATTTGTTCTTGTTTGTTTCTTTCACAATGTCAAGCGAAGGGAATTCCTCTCTTTAAGCTTAAGTCACTTCTTCTAAAGTCTTCCTTCTATTTAAGCACCCAATGCCTCTAATTAATTACTAAGAGCTGATTAGATCACGTGTATGCTATATTACTCTATTACTTTAGGAATTAATGCCATTTATTGCTTACAACAATTTTGTTGAACTGAAGGACTGAAAAAATCGATTCCTCTAATACAAATGAGTAATATGCTTCTTTCACGTGCTACTACTAGCTAGCCTACTAGGAATATTCCTTTTATGTGAGAACAGATCAAATCCTAAAATTGTTCAATTTATAGAGAGATAATTTAAGGGTGGAAAAGCTCAATTTTCTTGTATTTAGATAAGAAGACGAGATACTCTATTAAATATTCATTATTATTGAATAGATGTATAAGCAGTTCCATACCATAACCAAGTAGGACTTATAGTCAATAGCCATTGAATTCCTTTATAATTAACTTTATTTGATGTGCTCCTTTTAACTCAAAAAGAGCTTCATTCTTTGTATCCTTGACCCCCTTTTTTCATTTCTCTGGACATATCTTTTCCCAACGTCATGGTAGACCCTTCATCTTTTATTCTTCTACACATTGCATTCCCTTTTCTTATTTTTTTATTGCTAAATCATTGTTATATAAAGAAATCAAATATCAGCGTGTTTCCTTTGTGTGCTGTTCTTGTTTTTAAAGAGTTCCTTGCAATTGCATTTGAGAAATTAATTTGGGTAGAGATATGTATTAATCATCAATTTTTTGGGTTGTGGGTTTATTGTGCAAGTAGCAAAAAGAGTAACGATTTATGTGGTGTATATAAAGACTAAAATGTATAAAAATTCTAAGTAAAAAGTGAAATTTCGATCTTATATCTTTTGCTCAATTTTCAATTTGGTCATGTATTTTTTTTTATTGCAATTTTCGATCTCATAGCTTTGCAAAAGCTTTTAATTTGATCTCATATCTTTTAAACATGTTAGATAATTGATTTCATATCTTTGCAAAAGGTTCCACCTAACCCAAAGATGTTGGAACAATTTTATATCTGATCCAAAAATATAAGATCAATTAATCACCTGACCCAAAGATATGAGACCAAATATGTAACAAAAAATATGTGTGACCAAATTATGACCTGGCCCAAAGATATGAGATCAAATATGTAACAAAAAAGATACATGACCAAAATAATAACTGAGTAAAAAATATAAGACCAAATTTACATTTTGGTCAATATTCTCACTAGATCTTACGTGTAAAATACTTTTGAAATTTTAAAAAGTGGTGAAAGACTTATTGAATTTTTTAATTTTCTGTAAATAATATTGTTTGCTAAATTTTTCATTAAAAATTTAAAATATCACATTATTATTATTATTATTAATTACAACAATAGATCATTTTAATTTTGAATTAATATGAAATATAATAGCAATCATAAAATTATATATAAAAAATCTGATTTTCTAAATGAAAAACTCAACAAAGACGATATTTTATACAAAATAAAAAAATCAAAGTTTAAAGATTTTTTTGTATAGTAAAATCATTATGTAATTTAGATAGAGGTTGATTTTGGCTTGCCGATCTCTTGACTCTTAATAACTAACATGGCCATTTAGTAATTTTCATTCAGCAAAGACAGTTGTGTCAAAATTAATGGTTAATGTTTAATTATCGATTAAGCAATCAACAGTAAGCCTAGAGAGATAGTCTAACTATCTAATTAAGATTCAATAACTTAAACAGATTCCCCATTTGCTCAATATACTTACATACAAGTACAACGACAAGTTTGTGAAAATACTAGAGTACCAAACTTGGCGATTTGAGACAAAACCAAATATGTTAAAAGTAAAAAAAAAATAGAACTTGAATCCGAGGTATCAAACATGCTTCAGTTTTAATTTACACGTCATTCTACTATTAAGTATTAACTCATGCATTTTGCTTCACCTGCTCCACCTTACTCCGTCTATGCAATATTAGGGCTGTTTGGCAGCCATCTCATTTTAAGTCAAGTTCATCTTATGGGATGAGATGAGATTAAGTTTGAATGGGATGAGATGAAATGATGTATTAGTGTTTGGATGATTTTAGAGAAAATGATGTTAAATAGAGTGTGAAATTATATAAAAGGGTATGTAATGATTGTGGTTTGTTGAAATAGGTTTATGAATTTTTTTAATTTGTATAGGGGTATAAATGGTAAGAAATAGTGAAATGAGATGGAGATAATAAGATGAGATGATAGGTGTTTGGTTGTGTTTTGATTGAAATAATATTGAGATGATATGATATTGGAAAGTGTGATATGCTATTGGAAAACGTGAGGATGAAAAAATTTTGGATGAAGGTTAGAGGTCAATCCAAGTGGATGAGATGATGGGCCAAAATGAAAATAATATTAGAATTATTTTTAAGAATTCAATTTGGTCCATAAATTTGTACCGGTCCTATTAATCAATCCCTAACATGTGTAAATGATAACTTGAGGCTTACACGAAATCCCAGTCATCAATAATCGGATCTATTTGTTAAATCCAACGAAAAAAAAATAACAAAGAATAGTTTGAGGACCATAATGCAAATAACAAAACAACACAAAAATGTTTGGTCAATGGTTCATTTTGATCTAAAATGTATGCCCTAATATTCATTTGGTCCATTATGTTTCAAAATGTTCATATTGGTCCTAAATGTTGGCAAAATAATTCATTTTGATCATAAATACTGGTCAAATGTTTCGTTTTGGTCCTAACCAGATAGAGAAAATATTCTTTGGGAACAATACGTAGCTCTAAACAAGCCATATTCAATAGTTGGGACCAAAATGAAACATTTTGCAAATATTTAGGAGCAATTTGAATATTTTGAAATATAATGGACCAAAATGAATATTAAGGCATACATTTAGGACTAAATTGACCCTTTAACCCTATATTTTTCCATCCTGTACATACACATGGACCATTTTGTATTTTCTCCATTCAATACATTACCGTTATTAGATTTAGGAGTCCTTTAATTTGACAAAAAAAATCTGGATAGAACCACTGTTCACATATATAGAACATATCCAAACTCAGAATAACCGAAAACTGAAGAAAATACAATATCTGAGGTTGTCTTATTTTATGCCCATTTTAGTAATTTTCTAGCATTCCTCAATAAAAAGCTATATTGCTCAAGCAATAGAGTTTTACAGTTTATCTCTCTCTCTCCATCAATCACTCTCACATCAAAGTTTTATATTCAATTTTTGATTTGATAAAGAGAGAGATAGACTATAAAAAACTCATTGCTTAAGCAATGAATTTTGTATAGCATTACTTTTTCTATAATAATATAAGAGACAAATATGATTGAAGAATGAGGAATATTGCAATTAAAAAAATAATAATATTGTAAATTTTTTGTTTAATTAAATTAATATAAATTCTATATATATATATATATAAATAAGAGTGTGTGAGAGAGAGAGAGAGGTGTATGTGTGTGAGAGAGAGAGAGAAAGAGAAAAAGTGTGTGAGTGGAAAAGATAAAAAAATGATGAGAAATGATAGATAGAGAGAGAAAATTATAAGTGTAATAAATGAGGGTATGTAAAATTACTATTTTGTCTAGTTCTTTTTTTTATATTTGTATTAAAGTATAGGTAATTATAGGTGTATAAGTAGGGATAGATTAGTAATTGTAAGAGAAAATGAGATGATGTTGTGAATGAGATGATGATGTGGATGAGATGAGATGAGATGAGATGGAGGTTCCAATAAACACCCAACCATTACTGTTCATCCAATCTTAAGATAAGATTAAGATTAAATGAGATGGGATTAGGTTGAAGTGGTTTCCAAACAGGCACTTAAACACTTAAGAAATTAAATTTAGTAGGTTTGCAATAACCTACCACACTTTATGACCTAATGTTAAATTTGAAATGGAGTAAATTAATAGTTTCATCCTAGAAAAAAAGACAGATTATTTTTATCTTTTAAAAAAATATATTATTGTTATAAAACAATTTATGGTGGATGTCCTTACTACTCCCAAAATTCTCAATTGAATATTATGTAACCCCTAGTTAATTAGGATTTAAGGTTATGTTTAATTCTTGGTTGAAGGTTACCCTTATAAGTCCTATAAATAGATGATGTACACAAGTGGTGGATGTACCTCTAGCAAGTGAATGATCATATTCTCTCTTCATCTTATCTCTATTCTTCTACCTCTTATTCTCTTTCTACCTTATTATATATTATTTTTGTAATAATTGTAAGACTTAGTTCTTTTTTTTTTATATATAAACCAAACGTATTCATCGTTAGAAACAATGACTAACCTCTCCACTGTGAGTCAACTACTTAAGAGTAAACGACCGACAAATAAGACTTAGTTTTAATAAGAAAGATACACTTCCAATCAATTCGAATATTTGATTGATATTAAAAGATTATATTTATGTGTAAACTTTAATTAATATATTATTTAAATAATTTAATTGATTATAATTGTATATATTAACGACTAAATTTTATGATCTTACTTGAAAAAATAGTTATTTTTCATAAACAAAATCATTAGTTTACTATTTTTAATTGGCATCCACATCTACTTTTTGATGTGATAATTAATTATAGTTCGAGTTGAAACTTGTATATAATATTATATTTTTAAAAACTAAATATTTATTATTTTAACACTTTAACAAATTATCAATTTCATTTTATGCATAAAAAAAGTTAAACAGAAAATCAAAGGGGAACAAAGTGAATATGATAAGGATGGACAATTTAAGGAGTGGGAGTTCCATTAGGTATGGGTTGGACCAGCTTCTGTTTTCTCAAACGAGATATCTATAATTGTACATTAGTGGGAAAACTCTAATTCACACCAATTTTCAAAATAAGCAGGTAAGCCTTTTTATTGCAATACAATTAAGTACAATTTATTAGAGGTAATTTTTTATTTATTTTGATGGATATTCCAACATAAGTTTACCTATCACTATGCGAGAGATTAACTTCTTCTTTTGTTTAACTCAATTTCCATTGAACGATTTTTTTTAGTTGTTTATCCAATTTTCAATACTTTATTAAACGATTGGTCACAATAAAAAAAATCTCTTTATAATTGTATTTATAATGCCTAAAAAAATACATTTTTATTTAAATATTATTAAATTATTTACCACTTGAATCAATTTCATTCCTATATTAGATAATCAATTTTGACAAGAAAGTATCATTTTTATCCTCAAATTTTATATCAATTTTTAATTTTGTCCCCAATATTTATTTAGTGTTAACTTTGTCTAGAAAATTTTATATTTTAGTTGATTTTATTCTTCACTTAATTTTTTTTTTTAAATAAAATGACAAATTCTATTGTGTTTTTATATTACGTTAAGATTTGAGTTTATTTTTTTTTACTAATTTTACATTATATACCATTAATCACGTAAAAAATGTCGTTAATATTTAGTTAAAATTAATCAAAATATAAAACTTTAAGATAAAATTGACAATAAACAAATACTAATAACAAACTTAAAAATTAATATAAAGTTTAAATACAAAAAGAATAAATTTGCCATCAATTTTAAATTCTTTATCGCCCAATGAGTCAGGGAATTGCTTCTGTTTTAACTTCTACTGAATCTGAGAAATTTTGCCGGCACAGAAATTTCATTGGATATTGCATGACAGTTTCAATGAATGTAATAAAAGAGTTCAATTACTTAAAATGTTAAATTCTCACTCTTACATATGTAAAAAGATTTATACAAGTTAATAAAAAAATTGACCTTTTTTTCTTTTTAAATGTCAATAAAAATTCTTTATATGATAAATTAATAATTAAGTTAGTTTTGAAAAACAAAAAACAAAAACTCAACAAATAAGGCTACCAATTACAATTGATTGTGACTAGTTAAACAGAAGTAATTAGTTATCTAAATCAATTACAATTATCAAGTGGTTTTTAAATTTTAAATGTCAGTTGTTGAAAGAAAAAAATAGGAGAAAGTTGCACTAAACAAGAAAGTAGTAGAAATGGGAATTTGGAAAGAAAGGAAAATAAAATAAATATTAGGCAAAAACAAAATTTTCTTCTTCAAACTTTATATTAATTTTTAATTCCATCTTAATATTTTGTTGTTATTAATTTCTTTCTCAATATTTTACGTATTGTTCAACTTTACCATTTAACTATATTCTTTTAATAAATTAATAAGAGACTTCATTGTGTTTTTCAATCTAAATTAAAATTAGAATTTATTTTTTTATCAATTTTATATTACATACTATTAATAATATAAAATTTATTATTAATATTTGATTAAAGTAAGAGTAAATAATAAAATTGATCAAAATATATAATATTAGAGATAAAATTGTCAAAAAAAATATATTAGAGAAGAAAATGAAAATTTATATAAATTTGGGGACTAAAAGCCTAAATATTAATAATACTGTAAAAAAAAATCCATCTAAGCAAGCCGGTGAGAATATGAACGGATATTTGCCTTAAATAACAACGATTTTATTTCGCCAAAAACCAACTCATTTCTCGTCTTGACGATTGTAATATACCTCTTTATCTCTTTCATTTCACCCCTCGTTCCTCGTCATAATTCGTTCATACCTCTTCTCTTTTTCTTCTCTGCAACTATCTCTCTCTCTCTTCCTCTCTCTCTCTCTCTGAAACACAAATCTCAAAAGGCTAAAAAGTTGGAGAGAGAGGACTCGCAGCACAGGCACAGCAATAATTCACTTTTCTTTCCAAGTATTATTTTCTTCTCTCTCTTTATTGCCAGCTCTGCAAGCTTGTCCTCCCTCTTACCCAATTTTTGTTCATCTTCTCTCTCGTACCCTTCAATCCCACAACCCATCATCACAGCGATAATAGATCTCAGGTACGTCAATTCCCTCTGTCCATGACTGTTTTTCTTTATTCTGATACTCTAATCAGTTTGATCAATTGCCGGCCGCTACTATTGTAATCGGCGATCTCCTGCTGCACTGTTTGTTATCTGATTCACTTTCGATCGTTATCTAATTCGGTACTGTAACTTTTGATCTGGTGCTGGATGGTATTGTTGTAACGTTGACGGGTTTGTGAAGTTTGCTTTCCCCCTTTGGCTATCAACGTGAATTTTGATCTGCTGGGTGCCTCGTTTTTTCATTTATTTCTCAGTCATTAGCTCTCTGATAATGATTTTATTGTGAGATCTCTTGCCTGCATGCACTTGCGATTTGATAATTTTTTGAAGCTCCGATCATCTATCATATTGTCCATTGGCTTTTTATTTGTGACAGAAATGACATTATGGACATTATACTAGAGGTGCTGATGGATCTTAGCATTCACCTCTGTTGCAAGTTGCAACATATTAAGTCGATCTCCTGTTTTACAGTCTAAAATACTGAATATATTTCTGCTTACTATTTAACTATTAGCTCCGATCAGATTAGTGCTCAAATTCCATCGGTCTTGTCTATTAAGTTCAGAGTTATAGTTCAGTGCATTAACGAAAATCATTGTGTTCTTAGATAGCTACTAAGATATCAGAATGCTGGAAAGAATTTGAATATCCGGAACACTTCACTGATATATGCTATTTAAGGACTTGGATTTCTTACATGTTATGCCTGTATTGAACAGGGGATGAGCAGCTATTGTCAAGCTACAATTTCCATTAGAGCATTTTCACTTAGTAATGCTGCTAGCAAGTCGCACTATACACTTAAAAGAACTTGGTAAATTGAACGGTCACATAGATTGGGTTATCCATATGCTGATATGGAATTTGTTGATATAGACTTGGTCGTAGGTAAACTATTGTCGAGACTTGAGACACCATCATCCTGATTTGGAAAGGCCATTGGTTACACTGCAGAACAGGAAACTTCATTCAGTGGTAAACAGATGTATAATCTTGTTCCATGCATGTTGAGAAGTTGGATTTCATCATTTTTACAGCTACAACAATGGATTATGTTATCATGAAGTACCAAGAGTTGGTTGCCTAAGTTGAGGGATGGATATCACTAACCATGTTGTAATATGGTAGTAATTATTATATGACTTGCTATCACCAAATGTCTGCATCAGATCCCTTATCTGCTTGCAGACATGAATAACAGTTAATGAACGGAAATTCTCATAATCTGTGGTCCAAGCTGATGATGTCAAGGCTTGACTCATGTTAGCTTTAGTGGATTGAAGATTTGGGTCTGGGTTGAACCACAGATTAAAATTTGGGTGCATGCAATGGCCATGGTGATTTGCAGACAATGGGAGGAATGCTCAAAGGGTCAAGCTGGTGGATGTTTTGGTGATTTAAATACTAATTCTGAAATAGATTTGTGGGTTTGATGGAGTTTAGGACAATAAAAGGAAGATCAACTTGCATTGCCTGGAGTGAATGTTCAATGATGCATGCAAAAGAAATCTGGTCTGGGCATATGACAAAATTAAAGGAAATCTGTAGAAGATGAGAAGAAAAGAAATCCTGGAATTACACCTATGGTTTAATTTCATTACACAAACTAGAAGAGAGCAATTTTCTGTCATCAATAATGAATCCGGTATCTACTTAAAGAAAGTCATACAAGCATAAATAGGCCTCATATGACTTTTACTGCAAAGACTAGGAATTAATCCTGATCCCATATGGTTAAGAATCTACTATTAGTAAATCATTAGGAAACTTGGACATAAAAACCAGGTTGAATAGTGAGATGATTTGATCTATTAGCTTGTGTATTTCTGATACTAGTGTATCCAGCATAACTGTCCTAATCATGATAATTAAGATATAGAATATATAATTGTTTTAAGTTATGAACTGTGAAGTTTTGTGGCTGCTGTTGTTTGCTGCAGTTTTAAGTCTTAATCATGAGAGTAGTTTGCTTGATATGCTGTTATGATGTTTAATAATTGCTCTAGCTGTGAATTGATGCTTACTTTTCGTGCCTGTATATTCTTTCTCTTTTTCTTGACTTGGTTTCTTTTGCAGTGGATTATTTTTGTTGGAGTTTGCAGACATCGCTTGCTTGCTGAAGAAGGCAGTATTTAGAAGGAACTTTTAGCTATGTCCAGCTCAACAAAAGTTTTGGATCCTGCATTCCAGGCTGTGGGTCAAAGAGTGTATCCTTAATACAATGGGTTAACTTTATTAGGAATATGTGAAAATCTTTTTTTTTTAAATCTTCCCCATGGGAAAATTTCCAGTCATTAATGCTGAAATTCTACTGCTAGTATCTAATTGATGTCCTGCTATAAACACAATTTTCTCCTGGTTATATTCTTTAATTACTACTTTTTATAGAGGGACTGAAATATGGAGGATTGAGGATTTTCAGCCCGTCCCATTGCCCAAAGCTGACTACGGAAAATTCTACATGGGAGATTCATACATTGTTTTGCAGGTGTGAGATATAGCAGATTTTCTTCATTTTCATTTATACATGATCTTAATTCATTAGATTGCAAGACAGCATATTGAATGTCCTGGAAACAGATTTTCTGTTTATGCTTTCACAATATCCCTAATTTTCTTCTTAGTTCTGTTGAAATTGGGATAGTTGGACAAACAGACATAAAGACAACCATCATAATAGGGCTCTAGATCAAAGTATACACTCAGAAAATAGATAGAAGATACTTATAATGGTATCTATAATCACAGAAATTTCAACTTTTGATACAAGGGGAAGGGGACAGCTTACATGATATACAACGATAATACAATTCTTACTCTTCTGACAAGATAGATTAAAGCCTGTAACAATTTCTGTTAATGTGTGGTAAGCTCGATTTCTACTTTGGGTTCTCATTCTCTGCATATTTGCAGACAACACAAGGCAAAGGAGGCGCTTATTTTTATGATATACACTTCTGGATTGGAAAGGATACTAGTCAGGTAAGCTTTCACTTCACCTTCCATTATCTCTATGCTTTATCTTTTTCTTTATTCAGCTGCATTGGATTCTAAAATAGTAAACCTTGCAAAGTTACATTTACTAAATATTAATTTGAGGAAATTTGTATTTTAGTTCTCAATAGATAGTGAATTTCAATTTAGTCCCTCACAGAAAATCATAAAACTCCTTTCAATGTTACTCTTATTAGTTATACCCAAATTTCTTTCAATATTAATGACTAAATTAACATAATATCACTTCCATGCTTAGATTTTTATGTAAGTAAAAAAAATCTTAAGTTAATATTCTCTTAATTGAACCATCAAATTATAAATAAAATTTTGGTATAAGGGTGACATTGCAAGGAATGTCATCGTTGAGGGACTAATTTGATGGTAATGATCTTTGAAGGGTTAAATTGCTAGTCACCCTATCTGTTGAGGACTAAAATACAGTTTTTCTCTATTATTTTTTATTTTTTGTGTGTAAGAATAACTACTACTTTATAGGTGTATTTATGTCTCTTTTGAGTGGCATTTTTTTTCTAATTATTTTTTAAGGGAAATTCAGATGGTCTGAACAATACATCTTTATTTTGAGGAGGACTAGGTTACAACTTACATGGTTCACATTCTTGTTTCAAAATTCTTGAACCACTGCTTCTTGTAGGATGAAGCAGGGACAGCTGCCATCAAAACTGTTGAACTTGATGCAGCCCTTGGAGGACGTGCAGTGCAGTACAGGGAAATTCAAGGCCATGAATCTGACAAATTTTTGTCATACTTTAAACCATGTATAATACCATTAGAAGGGGGTGTTGCATCTGGATTTAAGAAACCTGAAGAAGAAGTGTTTGAAACACGTCTGTACATATGCAAAGGAAAACGAGTCGTCAGAATGAAACAGGCATATGATTCTCTAGACATGAACTTAGTATATTTTGGTGCATATTCATTGATTGAACTTCTAACTTAGCAATTTTCTTGTGCAGGTCCCTTTTGCACGGTCTTCACTGAATCATGATGATGTATTCATCCTTGACACTCAGGATAAGATTTACCAATTCAATGGGGCAAATTCAAATATTCAGGAAAGAGCCAAGGCTTTGGAAGTAATCCAGTTTTTGAAGGACAAATATCATGAGGGGAAATGTGACATTGCAATTGTTGGTAAGGGCACATGGTTTCTAATTCTTTGTTCAACAGTCCAGTGAATGATTCCTTATTCCTGTCTTTCAGATGCTTATTCTTTATATGTTTCTAACTGTATATAATATCTACATTTTGTAGATGATGGTAAGTTGGACACAGAGTCGGATTCAGGTGAATTTTGGGTCCTCTTTGGTGGTTTTGCTCCAATTGGAAAAAAGGTCATCAGTGATGATGATATTGTTCCAGAGACTACTCCTGCTCAACTTTATAGGTATGATGGTTTCCTCTTCTTATCTTCTCTTTCCCCAATTCCCGATGGCCCCTGTTTCAAAAGGATTTAGTAATGGGAGCTGGGGACTTTTAACCCAGACCGATTCTGATGGTCTGATAATTAGCTTGATTTGACTTTTCATTGTAGTATTTCTGATGGGGAGGTCAAGCCTGTTGAAGGAGAACTGTCTAAATCACTCTTGGAGAATAACAAATGCTATTTACTGGACTGTGGTGCTGAGGTATTTGTGTGGGTTGGCCGAGTAACACAGGTTGAAGAACGAAAAGCAGCATGCCAAGCAGCTGAGGTATTGATGTAGTAGCATTTACTGATTCATCTGTTGGTCTTAAGTGACTTCATTAACTTTGAGAATATCTACAGGAGTTTGTTACCAGTCAAAATAGGCCTAAATCTACACGGATAACCAGAATTATTCAAGGTTATGAAACACATTCATTCAAGTCCAACTTTGATACTTGGCCATCAGGATCTGCTCCTGCAGGTGCTGAGGAAGGGAGAGGAAAAGTTGCAGGTGGGCTTTAATTTATTTTTCTTGTAATTCATTTCGGGATTTGTGTCCAACTAGCCATCCTAACTATGTTTTTTTATGTATATCTAGCTTTGCTGAAGCAACAAGGTATGGGTGTCAAGGGAATGACAAAAAGTACTCCAGTCAATGAAGAAATTCCCCCGCTGCTAGAAGGAGGTGGAAAGATGGAAGTGAGTTTTTGTTCTTATTTTATAAATTCTTTAGCTTAATCAAATTGATACCATTAAACATGTGACATTCTTTCTATTTTTCAGGTATGGCTGATCAATGGAAGTGCCAAGAATATATTACCAAAGGAGGACGTTGGTAAATTTTACAGCGGAGATTGTTACATAGTATTGTACACTTACCACTCCGGTGAGAGGAAGGAAGACTACTTCTTGTGTTGTTGGTTTGGGAAAGACAGCTTAGAGGTAATTTTTTTTATTCCAATTCGAGATCTAACTTTTATGCAGAATGTAATCTTTTGTTTGGCAGTAACTTAATTGAGTTAGCTCAACTAATTTAGGCATTAACTTTCTCTGTATCAATGCTCATAATGTGTAATGTGTAATGTGTAATGTGTAATGTGTAATGGTGCTTGTGCTTTGTTTCTGATACAGGAGGACCAAAAGATGGCTACTCGATTGGCCAATACAATGTCTAACTCATTAAAGGGTAGACCAGTTCAGGTTTGTAATCTCAATGTCAAGTTGGGTTAGGCACTTGAAACATGTGTATAATTGAAGTACTTTCTGCAGGGCCGCATTTTTGAAGGTAAAGAGCCACCACAGTTTGTTGCTCTTTTTCAGCCATTGGTGGTCCTTAAGGTAATCATGGTTTTATTGCTCAATGGCATATGGTGTTCTTTGATAACAAATGTAATCTAAACTTGTGAATCTGATTAGTATGATTGACCTATATAACTACTTTAGGGAGGCTTGAGCTCTGGTTACAAAAAATTAATAGCAGAAAAAGGTTTGCCAGATGAGACGTACACAGCAGAATCTATAGCACTTGTTCGAATTTCAGGGACTTCCATCCATAATAATAAAGTGGTGCAAGTTGATGCAGTATGTGACCATTAAATTCTCCATTATATTACACCATACTGAAAAAGCTATAGCTCATCTTTTTGTGCTAGTCATTCTTAGTTGCATTATATCAATTGTGCTGTGCTTTTTCAGGTGGCAACGTCATTAAACACTACTGAGTGTTTCGTCCTGCAATCAGGCTCATCAGTTTTCACCTGGCATGGAAGTCAATGTTCTTTTGAGCAACAGCAGTTAGCAGCTAAAGTTGCTGAATTTTTGAAGGTACACTATTTTTTTGTAAATGTTTTGGATTATATTAAGTAATTGAAGCATGGAAAGTTGGAGCAAAACTAAATTGTAAAGTGCTGACATCAACTTGTGTTACTTGTACATGTTCAGCCTGGTGCTGTTTTAAAACATGCGAAAGAGGGAACAGAAAGCTCAGCTTTCTGGTCTGCACTTGGAGGAAAACAAAGCTACACCAGCAAAAAGGCCACTAATGACATTGTTAGAGATCCACATTTGTTCACATTTTCGTTAAATAAAGGTATTTTTTTTAAATTGTAATATTACTTATCTGCTTAGATGTTATGGAATTGCATTCTTATATACTGATATCTGAATTATTATTGTATTAATGGGAAAGTTGGAATGTTCTGACTGTTTATTTTGTTTTCTTCCTTTGCCACATGGTTTTCCCAGGAAAGTTTCAGGTGAGTTTGTGACTGAAATTTCATTATTTTAAGTTCCTCCCTTTAAGCTCGGAAACTTGAAGATGCTAACTTTGGATGTCTGTTTCGAATTAAATTATATGATTTGTTCTTCAGGTAGAAGAGGTTCACAACTTTTCTCAAGATGATCTGTTGACAGAGGATATCCTTGTACTTGATACCCATGCTGAAGTGTTTGTTTGGGTTGGTCAGTGCGTGGACTCTAAAGAAAAGCAAAATGTTTTTGAAATAGGCCAGGTAGGCATGCTAAACAGTTTAGAATTTTGACTTACAATATTTTATGTTGCATGATGATATACATGATTTATTCTGGATTTCTTTTTCTCCAGAAATATATAGATATGGCTGCATCTCTGGAAGGACTTTCTCCTCGTGTACCATTATATAAAGTCACAGAAGGAAACGAGCCTTGCTTTTTTACAACATACTTTTCTTGGGATCATGCAAAAGCTACAGTATGTTTTTAGACCTAAGGATTCCCGTTTTTGTTATTTATCTCGATATTTTCTAATTCATCATTCTCACTCTTTTAGTCACTAATTTCTACAGTGTCTGTAGACTTATTGCTAAAACGGATCTTGTCATGAAATATATGGTTCACAATCTATTTGTTACTTTAAAATAAAAAAGTTTTGTTAGAGAGGCAAAGAGAGAAGACCAGCAGTCCACCAGAGTAGAGAATAAATATCCACCTAAACAAACTTGAAAATATGAAAATGAAACTTGGTCCCTAGCAGTTAACACAATGCAGGCCCCCCCATGCTGTTTGTGTTGGCCAAAAGTAGTTGCAAATTAGAGTAGCAGATATTGAGTTTTAATTCTTCAACATCCATGTGAACTTGAAGCTTCCTACAAAATGCTCTTTGCTGAGCAATCTGTTAAACTGTCAAAAGTCAAAGAACCGAGGAACCAACAATGCCATACCTAGCCTGAACTAGAGCTAATTTAGAGGGTAAACGATAAAATTCGTGTAGTCCTTTTTTTCTGATTTAAAAGTATATTTAAAATAATAAGACCTAATCGTTGTATGAGATGCTGAAATCAGAATATTGAGTATCTAGAACACACCAAATCCATAGTTTATAGGCTTATAGTAACTTGCCATCTGAATTAGAACTACTTGATTATTGTAGTGTGTTTACATTGTACAAGTATATCAGATTAATGTACAATTTGGTAATGTTGTAAGGTGATCAGAGTTTTATATGAAAAGACAAACATGAAAGGCCAAAACCATGTACATGTACATGTACTGTTTTAATAACAGGTACATCTGATTGTTATTTACTCATGCATTATTTTCATGGTGGATTGCAGGTTCAAGGAAACTCATTCCAGAAAAAGGTGTCATTACTCTTTGGGATTGGCCACGCTGCGGAGGTAAAAGCCTGATTTTTAAATAACAAAAAAGTGTGCTGGTGCACAGTAACTTGGTTTTAATCTTTTTGATATATATTACTATTGTTATTATTATTTACATAAGCTGGTGTTAAAACTGGACTGTAATTGTTGACAAGTTAAGGTCCAATGATAATTTCATGTCAGGCCTCTTTGGCACCATTTATTTTTCTTGGAGCAATGCTGTTTGAAAAATGTTCTTGTTTAGAATGATGACACATGTGATATATGGCATACAACGTCCCAAAAAATGGTGAAACTTCTGAAACCTTTCGTAATTTCTGTTCTTCAATTTGAAACATGCAGTCTCAATCTTATTTTCAAATTAAGCTGTGATATAGATGAAGATGTCATCAATGTATGGAAACGCTGCACTGTTTTCTTTCTTTCGCCAGCTCAGATAAGAGTGTTAATAAATTTTGCTGTTTGATGATAATAAAAAGTATATCATGTGCAATGAAGTGTATGATTTACATACTGATGTTGCTGCATTTTTGCCGCAATGTTATAGCTTTCTCTTAGATTGTATTAAAGACAGACAAAACTGAGATACACAGGATATCAGATATGTACATTTCTGGATCTCTGACAAGAACTATAATGAATTTGCATACGCAGAAGAGTTTGTAGAATAAATTATATGTTTTAACTAAATATTCATGCTTGTAATCTAAATCCTGACTAACTTGCATTATCTGGTCTTTATTAAAGAAACGCCAATTCCTCCGTATCCTTCTGTAATTGTGGTTTTCTTTCCTCCTTTTAGGCAGTCAGCCACTCTTCAATTTCAGCCAGTAACGTCTGTGAACATCTATTGACATTTTAAAGAAAAAAATGGGCATTATATAACCTTGTCATCATATTTTTTGAATCAATAACACCGTAATATTCCTCCGGATGAAATGCTGTCAGTTGTGGATATCATATATGAATTAGTTGATGGCATTGATTATTTGTAATGTTATGTTCCTCTGTCTGTTTAATAAGGCTTTGTTGATTCTGTTGACAGGAAAAGTCCAATGGGTCAAGTCCAGGAGGAGGACCAAGACAAAGAGCAGAAGCTCTAGCAGCTTTATCATCTGCATTCAATTCATCTTCTGAGAGAACATCCAGTATGGTATGTTAAATTTCTCATAGATGATTTGCTAATTGCTAGCATTTCTTTAGTATTTTTAAAATTATAATAATGATGATCTTTAAAACCAAAAGAAGGGCTTAATTGGAAGTTGAATGGCTTGAGCATCTTCACCCTTCAAAACATATCGGATGTTTAAAGGCTAATGGGTTCACACTTCAATTTTTCAAACCTTTTCAAATCATGGGTTTTTTTGGCCAAAGGAATCATTTGAGATAGTTTGTTCCACTTAATAATTTTTCATTTCCCTTTTTAATTGTAATCACTTGCTTTTTTTTTTTTTTTG
>QANZ01034009.1:96843-127131 GCA_003254925.1 Chamaecrista fasciculata
CTTTTTTTTTTTTTTTGGAAAAAAAGGGCTAATATTGCACCCTTCAAACCCTCTTTACATGACATTCAATTAGTGAAGAGTGGAGTACCTTTCATTTTCAAGTTAAACTTTGAATCAATGAAATTGGTTGTCTTCTTCACTCCAATCCATCCACCTGATTAATAACCAGCTTAGACAGTTCTCTTCAAAACTTCCAAACAAGCCTCTAGACCAGAGGGTGTGTGATTATCAAAAGGAATTCAACAACTTTTGGAAATTGAATTTCTTGAATCCTTTAGTTCTTTGTGGTTAATGGGATATTTGAGTAGGGCTAGGTGATAGGTTCGTTTCTTAACCAAAAAACATTAGAATCTTATTCTTAGATAATTATTTCTCCCTCGCTCACATTTGGGAATTTAACTGATTTATTTAATCAAATGGTTGTTGCCTGGTGACCAAGAGGTCAAGAGGTCACGGGTTCAAATCCTAGAAACAACCTCTCTGCGAAGCAGGGGTAAGGCTGCGTACATCTTGACCCTCCCCAAACCCCATCTAGTGGGAGTCTCGTGCACTGGGCCGCCCTTTTATTATTTAATCAAATGGTCCCAACTACCTTTCTAGCTAGTTTTGTCATTCTTATCAATTGAAAAGCTGTAATGTCATTATCTGAGCATTCCATCTTGTACAACACCAAAGTGGTTTGCTGGCCAAATGAACTATGGTGCATATATGAAGCAGTTTTTATGCAGTTGAAACCTTAACATTTCTTTATGGTGGAAATGGAAGTTTATTAATGACGTTTTAGCAGTCCTCTTATCCTTGTGGATGATAAATCATAATATCCTCTGTTGTCTCGAGAAAATTAGTGTTACGAGATGTCCTTTTGTGTTGTATTCTAAAGATTGCTCATTGCCTCGTCTGTTCTTTTCCTTCATCATTGCTTTTTGGTGTCTGTGTTGCTCTCTTCTTCCTCAGCTGATTATTACCCTTAATCCAATTAAATAATATTATGTTATTTAAATACAGTGCTCTGTTTCCACTTAGGCTACGCTCAGTAGTTGGGTGGGTGGAAACCTGGGTAGATAACATTTATTTTATTTCCAATGTAACTAGAAAAACAAAAGTTTGGAAGGAATTGGGTGCATCTGTCTAATTTTTCCACTTTCACAGGCACAAGATAGACTGAATGGACTTAGTCCAGGTGGTCCAAGACAAAGAGCTGAAGCTCTAGCTGCCTTAAACTCTGCATTTAATTCATCCTCTGCAAGTAAAACCATTGCTGTCAGGCCTTCTGCGACAACTCAAGGATCACAAAGAGCAGCAGCGGTAGCTGCCCTTTCGAACGTTCTTACTGCTGAAAAGAAGAAGCATTCACCTGACTCCTCTCCTCCTGGAGCAAGCAGTAGTCCTCTTGCAGAGAGTAGCGCTTCTGGTAGAAACTTTAGTTCTCATTATCAATGCAAGATGTTATTTTATCCATAAATGTGCTGGTGCTTATCCGTATTGCTAATTTCTTTGAGAAAAATGCCAGAACTGCTTGCTGCTCTCAGTACTTGGCAACAAGCTATCATTTTTTTTCCTTGTTTTTCTTTGTTCTTTTTCTAAAACTGATGGTGTTTCTTCTTTTTCAATTTCAATTCTAATAATTCATGCCCGTTGGCTTTACCAAAGTGTTTAGCATATTAACCACGTGCATTCAAACTACAGAGACTGAATAATTATGTACTACTTTGTATGTGTCATTTTACTTTTACTTAGAATTTTTTTGAAACCCAGCTTTTTGATATGTAAGATGAGAAACTGCATTTACTCAATAAAATTTGTGCCGGCTTTTCCCCCTCAACCCTGGCTTCAAATCACATGCTAGATTTGCTGTTGAAAACTCTCAGAATGTTGAAAACATAATTGCAAATATACTTCTCTATTGTTTGTACAATCAATTGAGTGCTTCTGATTATCTGACGAGTTTGAGTGATTGTGGCAGAAGCTAAAAGTGAGAGCGGTCATTCAGAGACGGAAGGCCCTGAAGTGGTTGCAGAAGCCAAGGAGACAGAGGAACTTCTGCCTGAAACTGGTAGCAATGGGGATTCAGAGCCCAATCAAGAAAATATTGAGGATGGGAGCACGTTCAGTTATGATCAATTAAAAACCAAATCTAGTAAACCTGTGTCTGGAATTGATTTCAAACGGAGAGAGGTTAGTATTTATTTGCATATTGTTGTCTTATGTATGTATAGTTGCTCTTTAAGATTTATTTTTGTCAAAGGCGTCTGGAAATATATTTATCAGATATTTAGATATGAAAAACTGTGAAATTTATTAATATAGTGTTATGTATATCTTAAATAACAAAGAATATATATTTTTTAATATATTTGTCAAGTTTAAATTATATTGTAGGTTTTCAAGTGCTTGAAAAATTAAGATAACTGCCATACCAAACACTACCATCGGGAATGATATTAACATAGTCTTTTGTTATTGATGTTGTATCTCAGGCCTATCTGTCAGATGAAGACTTCCAAAGTGTTTTTGGAATGACCAAAGCAGCATTCTATAAATTGCCAAAATGGAAGCAAGACATGCAAAAGAGGAAAGCTGATTTGTTTTAGACTTGGTTATTATGATGGTTGATATATATTATATTCTGCCGCTTTTGCATGCTAACATATCTTTTTCATGAGATCCACTTTATCTGATGGATGGATAGTTGTGGTAATATTGTTACACCATGGTTGGATTCCTGTGGGTAGCATTTTGCTGTTGAGCTTTGATGGACATAATTAAAACTGTGGTTAGTGTCGAAATTGATTGTGGTGCTGCATGGAGAGTGAGTTTTAGTTTCTCCTTTGAAATTGGTTTTGCCTCTTGTAATGTTCACATCTTGTAGCTATGAAAACTGTGGACAGGCCCATTCTTTCATTTGGTCATCAAGTTTGTAATTTTAATACATGGTGTTGTTATGTTGTTATTGGTCTGGGAGGCGGGTGTATATGTACTGCTTTTTAATATTAAAAAAAAAAAACGAAAATTTGCTTGTTTGTTATTTGTGACTGAATATTATAGTTTTCCAATTACGATTTTATTATATTGTATAATTTCATCATCGTGGTCGTATTTTGCTACTTGTTATTGTTTAGGTTTTAGAATTGAATTGTACACACACACACATATATATACTAGGGGCTTTAGGGCACGCCAATATGCATGTAACGTTTGAATTGATTTAAAGTTGATTATATTAAATTTTTATATTGATAAAAGAGTAAGTTTGGGACCAATTTGAGAAATTATGCAAATATGTAAGACTCATCTAAAATAAATAAAATATTTAGGACCAATTTGAAATTACCTCATATGGGAGAGTGAGTGNAAAAAAAAAAAAAAGTTACAACTTACAAGTATTTATTTGTATCTTCTTTAATGGTCAGAATTACGTCTTCTAATAATTTGGATAGCATTAATAGTTATAAAGATATTAAAAATGATTGGAAATATACGACCTGAAATTATTGAAAAAGTGAACGAACAAAATCATAAGTTTGACAAGTTTAAAAACAAATACGAATTTTTTATAAACAAAATAAGTAGTATTTGAAAATTAAGATTTGAAAACAAATTCGTGTAATGCAGTCCACTCAAATCAAATCCAAAATTAAGAAAAAAAAAATAGTAACAACTTTCCTAATGTGCTAATTTAATTTAAGTTGGCCAAAAAATTTAATTTAATAACTTTATATCAAAGTAGACGATGAACTAGAACCATTGAACCAAGGCAGAATAAATGTATACGACTGTATATGACAACTATTTTCTGTCTAATTGCATTTTTGTCTTCTTTATCGCATTTGGGTTAATCGAAATCATAAAACCCCATGAAAAACAAGAAATTTTTGTGGCTGCATACATTTTCCCAACAGCCTACAGTTCTACATCATCAAATCATACTCGTACAAATCTCAACTGTATCCTTATTTTTATTATTTTTTTTCAATTTTGTTTGGTTTCACAAATCAGTGAAATCACAATCACAAACTATCTCCATAAACAGCAGAATCTAGTGCACACCGACATATCTGCTTCCTAAGAAACTCATTAACCACGTCACCCTCATTTCGTTCAATCATCACATAATCCGACAATGACGTGGCACCTCCCGAGTCAACAACGGCTCGTGTTGACTCACTCATCATCATCAAATTCACGTTCTTCAACACATACTCCTTTCCCGCCACTTCTCCCAGAATCGCCGATTCCGATAATATCATCCTTTTCTTCTTTTTCTTCTTCTTATTCACATTCTTATTCTCTTCTTCATCTTCTTCTTGTTGTTTCATTGCCGCTCGCACAATCTCTATCAGCATCGCGTTCGATAAACCCCTCACCCCACGCGCGCCGCCCATTATAATCCCCGAGTTCACTCGTCGCCCATACTGAGTTCTCTCCGAGTCGTACAGTAAAACCGATTCGGGACTCCGATTCCTGACTCGGGTCAACGGGTCGTTGACCACCACCACATTCTTCACGTCGATCATCATTACGTTCTTGAAAGCTCGTTTGACCCGACCCAGTAACATCGGGTAACAAGCCCATCTCCTCAAACTCAACGGAACGGCGTCGTTTAGAAACCCGGCCAGCGAGTTCTCCGGGTCGAGTTCGCTCGGGTGAAATCCCAGAACCGACCCGTAACTCAACGATTCGTTGTTCTTCTTCTCTGTTTCTCGAATCCTCTTCTTACCCCACAATGGCTCTCCCAATTCGACCGTCGCTTTCTTAAAGAAGAATCTCGTCACATCGAAACAATCGCGAGATTGCTTAGTCGCATTATTATTATTATTATTAGTTTGAGTGTATCGATCGATGAGCGAAAAGAAGGAGTGATTCTCTTGGCGAATAATGGGGGCGAATCTGGAAGATAAAGAATTTGAAGCGAAGATGAAAACGACGTCGGATTTGGCGGTGAGGCCTGACCTATGAATGAGTCTGAGAAACAGCCTGAATTCATCGTCGGTGGTATCATGAGGCACGTGACCCACCACGAGATCGCTCATGGCTCTGTTTCCTCTTCGATACAGAGTACCCATTCGTTGCAAAGCAGGGGATCCAAAATTCTCATTGTTGTTGTTGTTGTAAAAACTGGTTCTTCTCCACCAATGGGTGGATTTGGATTTGGAAGTGGGATCTTGGAGAAGAATGCGAGTGGCGGGAGATTTGGAAGTGGATTCGATGGTGGAGAGAGCGAAGAGGATGAGAGTGATGAGGAAGAGGATAGCGCAAATGGAAATGGTGGATTGAGCTTTGGAAAGAAGAACATTTGGATTAGTTCTACTGAAGGAGGAAGAAGAAGAAGAGAGAAGCTTGGTTTTGTGGGGAACATTTACAATGGCAGGGTTTTCTTCCGGGAAGAACACTACGAGAAGACCCATTTTACTGATACGAATTACGATCGATCTCGATGGCTGATTCTGTTGTTAGTTTCTTCTATGTGAAGCTTTCTTTTTAACTTTCTCTCTCTTCTTTTCTAGTGGTGTTAATTTGGAGAAGAGAAGAGAAGAGTATTATATATGATGGTGAATGATGATGAGGCTATCTCTGTTTCTGATTCCTATTTGCACACGCTGCATTTTGTTGACCTGTTCTTTCTTTTTCTTCGTTTGATGGTGTGTTTATGACGATAGTGCCCCCGTCTTTCACAGCAGTCAACTTAAAAAAATGAACAAATTAATGATTTATTATTGAAAGATGAGAGTTGTCTCAAATCTCAATTTTGTCTTTAACAAATGGAACTAATGTGATTTAGTCTCTGAAAAATATGACTGCACTAGAAGTCTAATTTTAAATTTTGTCAGAAGTAACAATTGATTGAGGTTTAAAAAATAAAAACATATTTTTTGTTAAATTTGAATTAATGTTTTGATAAAATAATCAAATTGATTAGTAAATAGCCGAGTTTCTTAAATAATAAGTACAATAGACTTTGTTAATAGAGAGACAAAACTTTTTTCAATAATCATATAATAGGCCTTAAGACAGTACCTCATGGTAAGACGTCTTTACGGCACATTTCCTATCAAGATGCCACGTCAGCGTATTTATTCAAGAAGATGATATGATATTTGTGATTTGGCCATTAAAGGTTGGTGGGAATCTCTCCCAATCAAGCTTCTCTCAACTAATCTCAATCATACACCACAATCAGGGAATAATGATTCACTTATCTTTAATTGGCAAAACAATATCTTCCTACATCTATCAAATATTAAATGCCAAAGATTACAATTCGTCTCCGATATCATGAGAAGATATCTCTCCTACAATCAAGGAATCATCTCTCCTCAATCAAAGGAGTTTCCTCCAATGGATTCCCCCCAATAAGCCTATAAATACAAGATAAAAACCCTAAGAGAATGTACCCTACTCACCCTCATTTCATATCCTTTCTCGTCTCATAAAAATCTTGCTTTGAACCAAGAAACGATCTTTGGCTAAATCCTGATTCATCACATATGATTTATCTCTCTTTGATTGTTATATAGGGATAAAATATAGATTTTATAAAAAAAATTACAATAATCAAATTGATTGTAATTTCATTTTTTATAATTTGAATACTCTAAATTTATATTTTTGAGAATAAATTGGCATATTTATTAAATTTTAAAAATTGAATTATTAATTTAATAAAAAAATAAGTACTTACAATAAAAGCACCAGGTTGAAGTTGGAGATCAGAAACGAGGAAATGGAAAAGAAACAAAAACCACTATGGAAAAGTGTTTTTTTTTTTTTNTTTACTCTATATATGCATTTCCAAAGCAGGGGATTCTCATGTATATAATACACCTCCAATCTCCATTACTCCATATCAATCAATTCAATGCTCTTTGTTTTGGTATACTATTGAAGACTCAATTTCATCAATATTGTTATTTGTTAAGATGTTATTTCTTTTTAATTTAAGAGGAAAATTCTATATAAATTTCATTATATTTTTATTTATATTCTCTATCTTTCGTGGTTGACAAAAATATTTTATCATCTACTATGATTAGTCAAATAAAATATTTCTAAAACATGTCTCATTATAGTTTAATTAATCAATTTATAACAAATATACAATAAATCTTATATATATATATATGATTTAAAAAAAAATATATCATAGAAAACATTGAACTTGTTTCATTCAAAGTGGTCACCCTATCCCATTATAAAAATATAATACCTTTATTAAATACCCTTTAATGCTCAATAACCGATAAAATATATATAACAGAAGCATTGCATTAAGTTTAAAGCAAAATCTATCCATGCATAATATATATATATATATTGGTTTTTGCATGTAATAAATAAAATAAGGGATTTCATTATTAAAGTTTTTGTATCTTTTTTTAATTTTTCCTTCTGTGTAAAGGAAGATCCAGTGGAAGGTTCCAATAGACAAAGTTAAGCCACGAGGCACCATAGTTGCTTTTTGATGCTGGTGGCTATATATACATATATATGCATACTGTATACAGTTGGAAACCGAAGCTTCCTATCTCTTTACTTAATTCACCTTCCTATATATGCATACTTAATTCACCTTTCAATGCCACGCCATATTCGGGCTCTCTTGTCATATTATAGATTTTTATATTTTCATAAATTATTTATTTGTTTGTTTAGTACCACAAGAAGAAAATTTAGATGGTACAATTAAAGTTTTGAGAGAATGATATTTTACAATTAAAACCAAAGGTTGTCACTTAGCTGAGTGCATGTGCATAACTGCATATATACTAGCTGCATGCCTTCTTTCACCTACTACTTTTTTCAACCTGTCTTCCTATGATTGGATCATATAGATATAGGTGGTTGATTTAACACTGACATCTATCAACATTATATATTTACATATTCTTGGGGGTGTATTTTTTGTTGAATTAAATTGGATTATCTGTTTATGAACGTGTTTAACATGAATCATATATGACTTTTGAGAAAATCTTATTTAAGCACTCATAGTATCAAATCAGCAACTTTTCTGAGGAATATTAGACATGATAGAGGTAAAGTACTGTGATATATTCTATTTAAGCACGTTTGAGAGTTGAAATCTTGCGAGGATTTGTCCCCTTTTTAATCAAAATATAAAAGTAAATCAGTTTCTGGCTCACAACAGAATATTTGTATTATTAATTTGGTCATTACCAAAAAGAAAATAACGGTATGACCATGGGCTCCTTTGAGAATTTATGTTGTAGATTCATTATCCTTGTGGTATGAGATCCATGGCTCATTAATTATTTTTTTGGTCAATCATGAGTTCATGACTCATTTTATATATAGACGACCTTTGTTGTACAATCTTGTGGGCCTTTTAATTATGTCCTAACGTAAGGCCCAAACAAATGTAATGAACACAAAATATGACTGAAATTGAAGAATCAAATGTCATGGACCCAAATAAAAAGACTAAAAACACAGAAAAAAAAAAATAGAGAATCATATGTGATACTATGGCATGCAAAATGTTGAGGTAATTTAATTTCTAATATGGTTTTAATACACAAGATAATTTCTAATTTAGTTGTTCTACTGCTAGCTTAATTTCAATACAAACAAATGGCATACTTTGGATTCCTTAGGCTTTAGCTTTCAAGGAATTTGAGTTTTTTTTTTTTTTTAAATTAGCATAGCCATAAGATATTCACCTAGTCATTTTTTTAAT
Source organism: Chamaecrista fasciculata (assembly GCA_003254925.1). Classification (NCBI taxonomy): domain Eukaryota; kingdom Viridiplantae; phylum Streptophyta; class Magnoliopsida; order Fabales; family Fabaceae; genus Chamaecrista; species Chamaecrista fasciculata. The sequence goes on from QANZ01034009.1 coordinate 105,539, forward strand.
ATAAATATAATTCATTGTTTTTTTAATGAAAAAAAAATCTCACCATGAGAATAATTTTTTTCCACTTTAAAAGTTCAAACACTTTTCTACAAAAAAAAAAAGAGGAACATTTTACATTTAAGAAGAATGTAGAACTTTTATTGATTGCTCAAGTAGTAGGAGATGGTTTTCATTTTGTGATGTCTTCTTACTATTTTAGATCTACAATTTGAACTTATTTTCAAAAGCAAGATGATAGTGGAGAACAAATATTTAGAGAAGACAATTAGATCTAGAGAAATATGGGGAAATCAACGAAACAAATATGGATTTCAACTATCAATGAGATGTGGATGCTAGTATGCAGCACTTTTTCGTAGAAACCTTTCATTTAGGCTCAATGCTCGCTGGTTTATTTCTTATATAATTTTATGTAAGATAAGGTTTTGCTAACAAGTTTTTCCATTTTGTATGTTGTGGTGATAATCTGTGGTTTGTATTAATTTCCTTTCCGAGTCGGCGGCTTCTCATTTTATCTTCTATTTGGTGGTGCCTAAGTTAAGTTTAGTGTGTTTTATTTAACTTACTTGGTTTCTCTTTTTCTTATCATTTTGTTTTTGGCTTTGAATCCTTATTCTAACAAAAAGAAATTGCATATAGAGATTCAAGACAACAAGATTTTTTAAAAAAAGATTATTATGAGAAGTGGCTAAATGTTATAGATAGAGCTAATAGTTTTTTTTTTTTGGCCAACGATAGAGCTAATAGTTTGGAGACAAATTAAATAGGAGTCAAATTGAAAAACAACAATTTTTGCTACATCTCAAATTTAAAGAACCTTATCAAAACTATTTGAATTAAAATTAGGATACCAAACCACCAGATTCACCTAAAAAGTTAATAGCAGAAAAGCTGTGCATTATGCATATCGCATAGCTGGCGAAGGGGAAATGAATCGTTTCAATTTCTTTTTATAAAAGTTAATAAGTTTGAAATGTAAACACAAAAATCCGGAAAACATGAAATTTTCTTAAATAATAGAAGATAATAGATTATATAATATATGATATGATGATGAGCTTATATGTCAGGCGAAGGAAGCATAATGGCAGGAGGTGAGATTCTGAGAATTGAAAAATAAATAAATAACCGTTGGCTCAGCCTCGTGAACCTTTTGAATGCATTGCCATTTTGAAGGCTTAATTCGTAGGCAGCAGAAACTATAAAGAAAGTATAAAACTGCGTACCAACCCCCTTTATTACTAAAACTATAAATCTGCAACATCATTCTTCGGATTCCTTTTTAGACCCATCATCACTCATCACTTCATATATACACACAGCTTCCACGAGTTACCACATACTATACAAGTGGCACCCACGTACTCATCCTTATCACTTACGTTACACATGTTTTTATCAATACATCAATAATAGTACTTTTATCTTAGAATCCTATCAAAATCAAAATTATTTGTATAATAATGTACAAGAAAAAAAATAAAAAATAATTATATAAAAAAGGTCAAAGTGCACTTTTAGTCCCATAACTTTTGCTAAGATTTCAATTTGGTCCTACAACTTCTTTTGTTGCATTTTTTGTCCCATATCTTTTGCTCAAGTTGCAGGTTTGGTCCCGTGTTGCACTTTTGGTCTCATATCTTTAGGTCATGTTGCAGAATTAGTCATATACCTTTTAATTAAGTTGCAGAATTGGTCTTATATTTTTGGATCAAGTGGGACTGATGTTGAAACTTTTTGTAAAGATATAAGACTAATTCTGCAACCTGACCAAAAGATATGAGACCAAAAGTGATGCATGCGGGACCAAATATGCATTTTTGCAAAGATATGGGATCAAAAGTGCAACAAAAAATGTTATGGGACCAAATTGAGACCTGAACAAAAGTTATAAGACCAAAAATGCACTTTGACCTATAAAAAACTGAAGAGCATCGTCCTGTTGCTCTTTTACTCCCTGCTTAACAAATTTATCCACTCCAATGATGAGTCAATCACCTTATTACCCTCTCGCTCTCATAGCCGTTATAGTCTAGGAATGGCATTGTCACTGCCAAACCACAAAAGGACAAATCCGTAATTACAGCCACAATCACTCTTGACCGAACCATGACGTTTTCTTCTTCCACTGTGAGTCAAATTACCATCCCATCCGAAAAACACGCACACTGAAAAATCTGATCAATTCATCTCTCTCTTTCTCTCTCTGAGTTTGTTATTTAATCACTGTGTGTGTGTGTGTGTGTGTGTGTCTAGGGTTGAATTATTCCGTTACAACCATGGCTTCCTCTTCCTCTGATCCTGCAGGCAAATCCGAAGTTGGCCGTGGCGGCGGCGAAACAGAGACTGGTGAAGCAGTAGCAGCAGCGATGAACAAGAACGACGATCAGTTAATAGTGTACAGAGAATTCAAGAAAAGCAAGAAAGAGAGAGGATGTACGGCCAAAGAGCGAATCAGCAGAATGCCTCCTTCTACCGCCGGAAAACGCAGCTCCATATATCGCGGCGTCACTAGGTCAATTTCTCCTTCCTTCCTTTGCTTTCTTAATTACCAAGTTTCTCCAACAAATTTCAATTTCACAACTCCGACTATACACCTACATACTCTTGTTTGATTAATTGCTACTTTATGCCTAATTTATCAACCACAAAGCTTCACAGATTATATATCTTAATTTTCTTCTGTTTCTTCTTCTTCTCTAAGTGAGAAGCATATTGAAACAGAATATGTTATGTGCCACGTCAGAATGCGTAAGATTGTATGTCAAAAGTTGTTTTCACCATATGCTGTTGGGTTTTGATCATACGAGTGAGGTTCTGATTGCTCTAGTTTTTCGTGAATTGATTAATGATTTAGGCATAGATGGACTGGTCGTTATGAAGCACATCTTTGGGATAAAACTACATGGAACCAAAATCAGAATAAGAAAGGAAAGCAAGGTTCTCTCTCACTCTCTCTCTCTCTGCTTTCCTCGCTTTGTCTCTTTCACGCTCTTACGTACTCCTACGGTTACTTATACCATCTCTTTATTATATTGTGCATGAATTGGTTCGACAACGATTCATTCGTGGCGCCAGTTTACTTGGGTAAGTAAGTTGGCAATTTTGTGCTTCCTTCCTTGTTATTCATCATCATCTTCTGTTTTTGTTTTTTTCTCATGGCATTTAATTTATGCAGGGGCATATGATGACGAAGAGGCTGCAGCTAGAGCATACGACCTTGCTGCTTTAAAATATTGGGGTCCAGGGACTCTCATAAATTTTCCAGTAAGATAAATACTTTGCATTGTTGATTTGTTTTGATGATTTGTTCATGTTTAGGTTATGCCGTGATTTCTCTAAAGACTAGCAATAGTTCTCTTGGGCTAAAATACAGTAAATAAAAAGTTCTCCAAATTGCTTACGCAGTATATTATTATTATTTATTAAACATTAATTGCATTAGATATAATAAGCATTTAATTTCTGCATCAAATTTGATCTGTGTACTGCAGGTGACTGATTATAAAAGAGATCTTGAAGAAATGCAGAATTTTTCAAGAGAAGAATACCTTGCATCTTTACGGCGGTGTGTATGAAATCCACCCAATATTTTCAACCAGGAAATCATACTGCTTCTTATTATGATGCTTTCTGCAGGAAGAGCAGTGGCTTTTCAAGAGGAATCTCAAAATATCGTGGACTCTCCAGGTGTGAATTCATCAGGAAGGGTACTAAATGCATGACACACACGCACAAATATATCCTTTTTTGGTTTTCAAGTAAAAATGTTGGTTTACAAGCTTTCTAAGACACATTGAATTCTAATGCTCCTCATTATTCGCATTTAAGGTGTCTAAGATGTTCTTAATTGTTAATTTTCATTCTGTATTTCATGTTGTATGTGATGGTACATGAAAGTAGTCGGTGGGAACCATCATATGGTCGAATGGCTGGATCTGACTACTTCAATAGTATCCTTTATGGTAAGTTCTAATCAAATTTAGAGTTCAAGCATCGTGTATCAAACATATGTATACAAAGCACATAAGCACATTCTTTTGGGCACAACATTCAATAACCATCTAACAGTTATAATGTTAAAGGTACAGGTGATGATCCAGCTTCACAAAGTGAATATTTAAGTGGTTTTAGTGGAAACAGAAAAATTGACTTAACAAGTTACATCAAGTGGTGGGGATCTAATAAAAGCCGCCAACCTGATTCTGGAATCAAAGATGCTTGCAGTGAACTAAAAACATTGGAGCAGCAAGTCCAGCCTAGCGAACCATATCAGATGCCCAAGTTAGGCATGCCACATGATGGAAAAAAGCATAAAAATTCTTCAGTTTCTGCCTTAAGTATCTTGTCGCGATCAGCAGCCTACAAGAGTTTGCAAGAGAAAGCATCAAAGAAAGAGGAAAATAATACTGATCCTCATGAGAATGAAAACAAAAGTACCATCAATAAGTTGGACCGTGGCAAGGAAGTTGAGAAATCATCAGATCATGAAGCTGCAATAATGGGCATGAGTGGAACATTGTCTCTTCAAAGAGATGTTTACCCATTGGCTCCAATATTCTTGTCCGCGCCACTTCTGACAGCTTATAATTCTGTGGATCCCTTAGTAGATCCTGTTCTGTGGACGTCTCTTGCTCCTATGCTTCCCGCTGGCCCTTCTCGTATCGCTGAGGTTGGTAAATTTGCTTTTGTGCCTTACTTTCTTCAGAAGAATTGAAATTACATGATAATTTTCAAGTTATTAAGACATCATCACAAAACGAATGAAGTGACTTACCAGCTGCCTTAGATGAGAAGACATAAGATATGTGTTATGATTTGTGTGTAAATTACTGATATTCAAGATGAAAAGTTCATTTAAAGTAACTCCATTACTAACAAAACTAATAAACCTGAATGTTCACTTCTTAGAGTTCGCGTCAATTTGAATCAACACCATGATATGATGTTTTAAAAAGCCTGGTAGACTCCTATGCGTTTACCCTGATAGTTGTGATTCTAAATACATCACTAATATATATACACACTTTTTTAGCATATGTGATTTTATTTTTAAATCTTTTATAAATGTTGTATAAATTTTAGACAAAAGTGTCATATGACAATATTTCATGAATCACATCTTACCGTCAGAGACACACTGAGCTTATTTGACAGTCAGGTGCAGTACATGAAATGCTAACATAACACTTTTCCCAAATTTATGCAATTTTCACTAAATTTTTTTTAAAAAAAATCGCATCTAGTTCATGTGAGGTAAAACTTTTTTCTTTGGATTTTGAGGCAAAAAATTTATAGTCAAAATGTTATTTAAGTTAAGAGGTATTTAAATTATCTTTCAACCATATCAAGGAGAAGCAGCCTCATATGGAATTAAATCCACCTTACAATAATCATGGGTGTCACTAAACAATTGTCATATATCTCGTTTCTTCCTCAGGTAACCTTATATGGTAAGGATAAGAATTAGTCATCACATTCTATGTAGATTCATACCACTAGGAACATATGGATTCATTTGCAGGTTACAAAGACAGAGGCCAGTTCATCTTACACAATTTTTCAGCCAGAGGAGTGATTGGACACATTCCTGAAAGTTCTAAGGAGATAGCATACATGATACTGTAATGTTCCGATATATATAGCTTGAACTAAGTTACATGGATTTTAGAGATGAAAAGATTACTATGTTACTCGATGATATATATCAATGTTTTTGTAGTGGGTATCAGAGACACAGAGGGGAAAATTTTGCTTTCAAAGGGATTTTCTGTACAGAACAAGAAGAGTAATTATGTAGTAATATATCATATATGAATAAATTTTTGCATGAAGAATTGAATTTATCGGATCTTACCATATTCTTTTCCTTTGAGTTTGGTTTGTGTTTCTTTCAGTGAATTAGAACAATAATTTTCAGAGGAAAGTTTTCGGTAATCTATCCATTTATTCTTTCTTTTAACTTGCCAAGGTGTAATGGCTTGAGCTCAGTGTAACATTTTTTTTCAATGGGAAAATTCACAAGTCTTCATATTTGAATTTGCAAGTTATGATTTGAGATTTGTGACTAATCAATCACAATTTTTCGGTGAACAAACACTAGATTTCAAAATTCTGATATTATTGCATTTTGATGTTCCCCATTTCTTTACCAATCAATATCAAGATAGTGTAAATTTAAAGCATACTCTGTATTGTGATTTTCCTCTTGACTTTTATATGAGCAACAGTGATGCACTTTATACATCACTATTCACTAATTCATTCAATAACTCTATAATCTAAGCAATTAAATTTTATTTTCATATATAGCTATTAAAAGAAAGGCCAAAGTTCTATTTTGGTCCCTCAGTTATGCTGAGTGTTTCAAATTGGTCCCTCAGTTATTTTTTGTTCCATATTGGTCCCTCAGTTTTCCAAAACTTGGCACAGTCTCTCTAACGGTTTCCATCCATTTTTCTGTTAAAAAAAAGGTAAAAATAAACTTTGTTCCCCTGAAAGTTTTATTTTCTTATAGTAAGGTCATTTTCTTTTTATAATAGGATCAAAACGTAAGAAAAAAAATAAATTAAGATTTTAACTTAATTTGTCCAAAAACACAACTTTTCTTTCTCTCTCTGATGCGAAGCCGTAGTTGTAACAGTGGCAACGACAGTATAATCATCGGCACCACCGGAAGCGGCGGTGGCTACGGCGCGCGTGGAAGAGGAGGAAGCGGAGAAGGACTAGAATGTGGAACGCTCTGCTTCGAATCAGACTCAGACGCACCAGATCCAGAATCCCAGCGACTTTGTAGTCGAAGTCCGAGAGAGAGAGAGAGAGAGAGAGAGAACCGTTTGAATGAGCTGGAAACCCAAATTTCAGGGGGAAAAAACTGGGTATGAAAATATGCGAGAGAGAAACGGTGTTAAGAAAAGAAATCGAGCTGGCGGCACTAGAGGCGGGAGGAGGAAGACGAAGAAAATCTAGAAGAATTTGTGGAGATGATGGGACGTGTTGCAGCGGCGGAGAAAGGAAGAAGATGAAGGCATAGTGTGAAATTGACAAAGGCCCTCCATTTGTTTCTTTTTTCTTGTGTTTTAATACTGTTACAAAAGGAAAAAACCTCACTATAAGAAAATAAAACTTGTAGGGGAACAAAGTTTATTTTTAACAAAGTTTATTTTTACCTTTTTTTTAACAGAAATATAGATGGAAACCGTCAGAAGGACCAACTTTGTCAAGTTTTGAAAAATTGAGGGACCAATATGGAACAAAAAATAACTGAGGGACCAATTTGGAACACTGAGCATAACTGAGGGACCAAAATATAACTTTAGCCTAAAAAAAAAGGAATCCAAATTAATGTGGAACAAACTAATCATAATGGAATTTTAAAAATATAAAAAACAAAAGAATCCGAATTCATATGAAACAAATTAATTATCTTATACTCAAGTATTCCAATTCTCTTAAACTCTTTTAAACTTTAGTTGGCTGACTTTTCAAATATTATATAAAATTTTAAACACGTTTTTGTTTTTCCAAAAAAAGAACACATTGTTGAAATTTCTTCATATTACAGACAAAATTTGTAAAAGTCAAATATTTTCCTTATGTGTCTAGACGTACGAAAAGATCAAATACAGTTATTATAGCTAAGTTCTGAAATTTGAATTATTATAAAATGATATCTTGAAAGTAGAAACTTGAGAGAAAGGCTTAGATGAAATGAAATTAACAAAAGGGAAAATAGAAAAGGTACCTTGATGACCAAAATGGATATATCATCTTTCTAAATGAAGATTATTATAATTTATGTATTGTGAAATTGAAAATCAAACCCATATATTCCAAGCTATCTAAACCTTACTAATTAAAAGACTACAAATAATCGATGAAACCAGGCTTGCTTCATTTGACCAAAACATTACAAAATCTAAATAGTAATTGACTAAATACTGCATTTGATGGTTAGAGAATATCACATGTTGTAAGTCATTAAGAATTACAAGTAATATAACTATTTTGAATTTTTACAAGTCTTCTAATAAGATTCCCTCGTATAAAAAATATATGAGAAAAAATAAATTGCATCTACAAAATTATAGATTGACTAAAGAAGATCTAATGGCTTAGTTTCTCCTAAAAAATAATTTCTCCGGTCGGGGAACGCATTAAATATTTACCTAAACTAGTAGGTACTTATACTTCAACGGCTTTAAAAATAAAAATACTCACTTCAGTAGCTTTATGAAATTTATTTTGTTCTGGTTTATGCTGTATTGCATATTATTATGTCGCCGTATACATTAATCACATTTAACACAAGTATACATATAATTACGATTGAACTGTCTTCACTGTTCAATCCTTTCCAATACACCACTACTCCAAACCAAATAATCAAAACAAGAGGAAAATTAAAATTAAAAAAAGAAAAAAATTTGAAATCCCTGTCTATACCTAGCTATATATACTTGGATCGATCGATTACCCTTCTTGAGTAATCCCTATTTAACACGCATCGATTAATTAATCAATGAGCTATTTGCATGACTGAGAGAGCAAAATGTTTGGCCTATCACAAGTTTTGTTTCTCTTGAAATCCCTTTCTGTTTTATGAACATCCAATCTCACTCCAAACAACATAGGCCTTTCATCTTCATCTTCTTCTTCTTCTTTTTTGTCATTGGCATGCTTAGCCACCAATTGAAGAAGCTCCTTACACTTCCTTTTCATGGCCGTAAGCTCAGAGCTCAACACTCCATTTTCCTTTTTCAGTCTCTTGTTTTCGTCCACAAGGCTTGAGTATTCTGAAGACGACGACGTTGAAGATGACCTTTGGTCTTCCTCACCACCGTAGTATTCCTCATTATTGGGCCTGTTGCTGCCTAATTGGGCCTGGGCTTGGTCTTGGGCTTGGGCTTGGGGCTTTCTGGCCCAAGCCTTTCTTCGTCGAATCTCACATAGACGTTCCTTCTCACCCTTCTTGAATCGCTCGTTGCAAAATTCCCATCTGCTTGTTGCCACTTTACGAAACCCCTGATTCATAATTTAAAATTAAATCATTTGACTTAGTTTTCATTAAAGTCACAATCACTGGTTTTGGAAATGGTCAAAACGTGAATGAGTTGAGAAAACCATATGACACATTATTATATTATTGTGTGATGTTTACTATTCAAGTGTGTTGCTTATCCGATTTTTGAGAAATTCATAAATAAAGTCAAGTGATACGAGTAAGTCCTTGGGCTCTCAACTTCCACTTTTGGAAGCTCAGGTCGCCCCTTCCATGTCAATCGACTCTCAATGAAAGTACCAATAATACGAGTATAAGTCCTTGGGAGAACCACACCTCAAAAGCTAGCTCTTGAAGTTTGAAAGCTCAAAAACTTATATAGTGTCTTACACTCAGCTAACTACCTGATGTGAACTCGTATCATCAAGTTTATTTAATTAAAGAAGAAAATATCCAGACTCCGAATATCAATGATTTGATGACGAAGATCAGGAAAACAAAAATATCGACTTTGTTTCGTTGTAGCTAAGGAATTAGGTATTTATTTTCTGGCGAATTTCACGTTGTACCGTGGTAGGCTGGTAGTAGCTAGGTAAAGCCTAATATAGTCAAACAATACTAATCAAACCAAGGCCTTCAATTATATATATATGCTATATCATGAAGAACCCATATATGAACACAAAAGTAATCCTCAGAAATTTTATTTGATTGATGGATCGAGATGCAAATGAATTAAAATGAAATGAATAGGTAGTATATAAAAAACGTTAATTAAATAAAATATAGTGAGAAAAATGAAAGAGGTTGACTTACATAAGTATTGAGTTGACGAACAAAGCTAGAGAAATTGCTGTGCTTGAAGAGAGTGGGAAGGAGATCCCGGGAAAACTCCGCCGGCTGCCACACGACAAAGGCGGTGCCGGCGGCATTCCATGACACGATGTTGTCGGTGGCCGGATCCTCCACCAGCATGTATGTCTTCAACAAGAACGGTGGTGGGTTGGATTTCCTACTTGCATCTTCCAACAACTCTTTATTATACTTCACAACATCCTCCATACTTAATTACTTATATATATATATGTTCCTATTAATTGATATATATAGTACTACTAGTAGCTAGAAGAAGAAAAATTAAGAAGAAAAAGAAGATGTGATGATGAAGATGAGTGATTAATATTGAGAATTAATGAGAATGATATAGATAGATATATATGATATGATGATGATGGAAATTATATAATTAAAGGGATGATGAGAAGAGAAGAAGAGCAGTTAAGAATTCCCAACCCCAACAATAGAAACCCAACACGACTCCACAGCTCATGAGAATTGCAACACCCTTCTCTTCTTCTTCCATTCACTTTTCTTTCTTCCTTCTTTATTTTCACTAATAACTAATTTAATGCTTCAGACGTATCCACTAACCCCCTTCCTAATTCCTATATATATATATAGTCAATATTTTCACAGCGATTTCTATCTTTTCCATTAAATTCATATTCCTTTCCTTTAGTCAAATCAACAAGCTTATTTTATCTTTCACCTTATCACAAGTGGCACCCACATATATATACGCATACAATCCATATTACCAAGCAAACAACTTCGTATTTATTATGTATATATGATTGTTAGTCAATAATACATAATTTTAAAGTCAAATATATTGAATCTCCATGAAGCCGCAAAAGGCATGTATACTTGACTAATTTGCCTCTCTTTTCACACCCAAACCCAAGCATTATATATTTATATATACCATTCAATAACACATTGCAATACTTTTTCTATTTTTACGAACAAAGAAAAAAAATTTAACCAGTGTGTCAAGGATATTGGTTAAAATATAAATAACTTATAAAAATAAGAAAATCTGCATACACGAATTGTGGTTGTTGCAGCCTCAACATCGTATTTATGTATATCTAATGACTTCATATATGATTTTGACTTTTGAGTTTCATAAGTTTTTAAAATGAAATAATTAGTTTACTCTTAAATGAAAAAAATAAAAATATACGTTATACCTTAAGAAGATTGGTTAAACAATTTTAAATTAAATAATATTTGTTTAAGTTATTTAGGTGTGCTGGTACTTTCTGCCTTCCGTATGGTATGTATCAATATATAATTTTAATCTTACGTGTGAATTCCTCCTTCCAGAGCTTTTCTCTCCTATTTCTTCCTCCATCATCAATTCATCATCTTGTGGCTTTTCTATTTGAAAGTGAGGTTTTTATTTGACTTTTTTGCGTTAATCCAGCTATATATTTTTCTTTTCTTCTTTTGAATTATCACAGTCATGTCTTCCAAAGCTAAACTCCTGCACATCATCTTGTTGATAACAAGTATGAATTTTTCTTTTGCTCACTACTCACTAGGTAAATGGTTTTATTTCTTATTATTTATTTATTCAAAGAAAACCGTCATTTATCATACATATAAATTCGGTGGGATCAAAACTTCAAGTATTTAAGGATTTATTTTTTAGGGTCTTCTTTTCATATCGTGTTGTTTCGTGGAATATTGTATACTGCAACTATTTTTACTTTCGTAACTCCGAATTTTAAATTATGTCGTTTAAATCAAAACTGAAAAACATTTTATATTTTAACAAAATTAATAGTGTATTTATTATGAATTTAAAAAATGTGAGAATATAATAAGCTATTTTTGGAGGCTTATTATTAAATATTAGTTGTGGCACGTTATGGTATTTACTATGTAACTTCTCTATTTGGTTGCAACTTGAAAAGCTGAGCATCCTTGACTAAGCATTTTAAAACACTAGTCTGAGACCCGTGCGTTCGCACGGGTTTTTCCTTGACAGTTTATATACTTAGCAAAGTGTCACTTTTTAAATCACCGGATACTAAAGTGAAATATGACCAAATTATAAGGTACCAAAGTGTAATTTATCTTTCTTTTATGGAGCTTAAAATATTACTGAAAATCAAAAATAACTTGTATATGGTGAGACTTGAGAGAATGTGGGTTAGAGGAAAGTGAGTGATTTTTTTTTTATTTTTTAATTCAATAATTTAGACCAACCATAAAGGGGGTGAAGCCATATAATATAGTATAAATAAATATAAATATAAATAGATATTGAGGAAAAAACTTATATGTGTGTGTTTATCTTATATTATATGGCTCCACCCTTTTCTGGTCGTCCATGTTTAAAACTATAGTCTATGAAATTAAAAATAAGAGAAAATTTATTATTTGGTCTCTCTTTCTTTACTAAGTTAACAATTTAGTTCCTTATTTATTTTAACAATTTAGTACTTTATATGTATGTATATTTTTTTTTTTCCCGATTTCAGTCTCTCTCAATTCGTGCCTTGCGAGAGGAAGAAACCTTTGTGCCTTTTGTGTCTTCATCTATTCATCTGAAATCTTTTATACAGATTGACGTCCTTTCATATATATAGTTAATTAGTTATCATAATTTATTATTATTTATGGGATCCGGGGAGGTTTTGTCTGCAAAAAAAATATTTTTTTTTCGGGGCTTTAACTTGTTGAAACATTACAGTGTTTTAACACTTTAAGGCATTAAGCTATCAAAATTTCAGCAACAAAAATTAAAAAATTAAACACATATCTCATGCGATCTTAATCAAATCCAAGGGTTGGGAGTTTGAGTGTGCAGTTACCCGAACTATAAAGTTTCTCCAATGTATTTTATTAAATTTTATCTAGATTTCACTTTAAAATCACTTAATTATTTAACATATAAAACAAGATAAAATAATTAAAGTGTGTAATAAAAATAAAAAGATCAGTTAACCAACATCAAAGAAATTTATGAATATTCCTGATCCATTTTTTAGTATAAATTAGATACATTTTTGTTAATTTAAGAGTAAATATCTCTAAAAGATGTAAGAATTAAAGTCATTAACAACTTAATCCCTAAAATTTTAACTTATATTCTTTAATACCTAAAATTTATGAAATCAATACAGTTTATTAATTGTGTCTTTACAAGTTATTCCTTCAAAAAAAATAAGTTCAATGGAATGAATTACATCACTTCTATAACTTTTAATGATTAAAGAGTATAAACTAATTTTTTAGTGATTATATCATTACATATATCTTTTAGAAGCTAAATGGTAATTTTTTTTGTTAGTTGCTCAGTTGATTTTTGAAATTTTACTTCGACTAATTCAAATTAAACTCGCGTCGCGCACTTGACTATAGTTTTACAAGGTCCCAAACTTGAGGCCTTTCTTAAAGGTTACTAAGCCGTTTAACACTTTGATCAACTCTTGGTAACCAAATTGTATGTTTACTTCTTATTTAATGTACTAAAATTTGGAAAGAAATTTATATTTTTTTTTTGGACAAAGAGGTAAAAACTAAAATATTGATAAAGTAATTTTTTGACAGGCCATGTTTGAGCCCATAAAGCTAAGCTGTCTTGGGCTCAGTTGGTTTTCCTTGGCCCAACATACTAGTTCGTCCACAATTCACAGAAGTCTGAAGCCCAAGTTTTAGAAAATGCTGATTGATTTTTCTTTTGGCCAGAGAAATAGCTGATTGATTCACCTCACTAAACTTTGTCAGAAAATGAAAAGCTGATGCATTTACCAACTAAAGACAGTCTTTAGTTTTGTGTTCAATATTTAAATACAATTAAGAAACGAAAGGCAAATCCACATCATAGAAATGTATTCACATTATAAGAATTTTTTTTTTGGCCAATACATTATAAGAATGTTACCTGCTACATCATCATTTGTTTCATTCCTCCGTGATATTGTTAATTAATCATGCCTTGTCATCATTATAAGGACAATAATACAATATATTGTACATAGAACAAGATGGGTTACCTTGTCTAAATCTAAGAGATCAAATGTTTCCTCCAATCTGTCAAAAAGAAAAAAAAATGTTTCCTCTAAACCAATCAACAAAGTATATATTCGATTTAAGTATAAACTAAATTGATAATTTAGTCTTTAACTAATCACACTCCTTTTAAGTTGACTTTAAAAGATATTCATTTTAGCCCTTTGAATGTTTTTTCTCTATCCAAAGAATTCTTCAATGAGAGAAAATAAATCCATTTAAGTTAACTAATAATATGAATTTGTTAAGATGTTTCAACCCTTAAAAATGTTAATTGTTAATCTTCTCATCTTGAATCCAAATTAAATTTTCAATACAATAAATTTATAATTTTTCTCTAAAGAAAGTCTGAAAGCAAAGTAACATTCTAAGATAAACCCAATTGGTTTTTATCTCTTTTGAGAACTGGTGTGCTAGTTGGTTTTCAACCTCTGTGGGTGCTGATGAATGTGCCAAAGGTTTGTTTGCTGTGTTGTGTTGGGAGATTTGGAAGGAAAGACGTGATTTCATCTTTCAAAATTCTCCTGTCAATCCTCATTATGTTAGTATGAGAGCACAATCTTTGTTTTATGATTTTTGGAATGTTAATTCTGTGGTAACTTAGTGTGTCTGGTTCTTCTCCTGAAAATCAATTGTGTTGGGCAGCCCCCCCTATGAATTGTTTAAAAATTAACATTGATGGCGCTTTTTCTTCTCAATCAATCACTGGTTTAGGTGTTGTGATTCGTAATCATGAGGGAAGCATGATTGATGGTTTTTGTAGTGCCATTACTGTTCAATCTTCTTTTGTTGTTGAAGCTATGGCCTTGTTTCATGCTCTTTGTATGATTGATTCTTTGAAGCTTAGTAATGTTCTTATTGAATCAAATTGCAAGGATTTAGTGGATGGAGTTAATGGCTCACGTGCTTCAGTAGATTGGAGGTGTGCTGCTATTATTTCTGATGTTGTGGAGAAGCTGAAGACTGTTGATGGTTGTTCTTTTTCACATATTCCTTGTCAAGCAAACTATGCTGCTGATTGGGTAGCTAGGAAAGCCGCTTTGAAGATGTGCCCCTCTGGTTGGGTGTCCTCACCCCCTTCTTCTTTGGCTAAGATTTTGTCTGAGGATTGTTCTGGTTTTATTCCTTTTTATGCTGCAAGAGCTAGTGTTGGCTAATCTTGCTTTACTATCTTGGTTTCTTTCTTTTTCGCCGAACTGTGTTTCCTTTTGTGTTTGTTCTTGTTGTTGGGGCTTGGCCCTTTTGGTTTTTTAATGAAGTTTCTTTGGCAAAAAAAAAAAAAAAAGTAACATTCTAAGGATTCAATGATTTTTTTACGTTCAAAATTATTAATTAAAGAAAATCGTCAATTTCATCAAATTATCTTATATATAAAATTAAAATGGCCACCCTCTGTGCGAGTGCAAGTTCCAATTCGTCCAACTCAGCAAGCCTGCAAGAAACCCCGCATGCAGCGCGTGTTCCACAACCGCAATAACTTTCCAAAAACAAAATTCTAAATAAAAAAAAAAAAAGAAAACAGCACTTTAGTCCCTAATTTTATATTAATTTTTAATTTTATTTGTATAATTTAATTATTATTAATTTTTTATATTTTGATAAATTGTATCTTTTATTTTAATTATATCTAGTTAATTAATGGTAAATTTTATATAATTTTTAATTTAAATCATAATTTATTTATTTTAATATTTTAATATTATATGTCATAAATCATGTAAAATTTATTTTTTATTTATTAAATGAAGTTAGTACAAATGAAAAAGATAAAATTGACTAAATGTAAAAAATTTTTAAGATAAAATTGATGGCAAACAAAGTTTTAACTTTGAGGATTGAATTAGAAATTGATATATTGTTTAGGGATAAAAAGTAGCTTTTGACAAAAAGAAAAAAAAAAAAAAGAGAAATGAAACAAACTTTAGATGGCGCTTTAACTTCTGGTCTCACATTGTTGTATGGTCTGAATTCTGAAAGAAAGCCAATGGCTTCTGCGAAGATAGGAATCGGAGTTGGACTCGCCCCGACCCCGACTCACCGAGTCTCCATCGCCTCACTTTCCTCCAACTCGCTTCCTCCACGTCAGCATCGCCTCATCTTCATCAAGTCATGCTTCTCTTCCTCCGCCGCGCGACGCCGTGACTCGCTCCAGACTCGTCCTTCCCTCATCGGAGTCCGAGCTTCCTCCGTCGACGCGCCTAACTCACCAGGTCACTCACTTCTTACTTCTTCCTACACATTCAGTCACTTATACATTCTTTCGATGAATTGTGGCAAGTGAGGGCTGTGAATTCAATCACTCTATGCGATTCTTTTTATTATTATTATTATTATTTGTTTTCAAGTTTCGGAGGCGCACAAGATGAGATGCTTTCTTTTTTTTTTTTTGGTTAGTTCTTAGCAATTTTGAAAAGAGAAAAATCGGTTTATAGTTGAGTATTGAAGAATGCGAGAGTGCCTATTGATTTCGGTAACTTGGAAGCTCAACCTACATTAATGATTGGTGTGTTGAGATAACCGTTTAGTTTCTATGTTTATCTGTGGTGGAACTAGCGTATGATGTAGACGCCAAATTGGACAAAGAACTAGAAGATTGGTTCGCTGGATTATTTTCGACGTTCAGAGTTCAATTCTTGGTTTATGCAATATTATTGAACACTTGCCGGAACTTCTCTACGGCTTCTCTTTCTAGGGAGTGATTACACTATAATTTAGATTTTAGACACCTAAGGGAGACACTTATCGGCGGTTGTATTTTTTCATGCTGTTTCCGCTGCTTATTTGATTGATTTAAGTTCTTTGCTCGAAGCTACGCATGGCCTGTTAGCAGATGTTGCTTTGATGTCGCTGCTTAGGGGTTGAAATTCACCTGCTCTTTCTAACTTAGATGCTGTTTAAGAACACAATATTTACTTGTCAGCTTAAAATTGTGCTATGATAACTTGTAATTGTTCTTCCTACTTTTTTTTTACAAAAAAAAAAAAAATAATTTGCAAACAGAGTTGACAATGCATCTTTTTACTTTTTTCCTTTTTCAGGAAAAAATGTTGAGAATGTGGTAATTATAGGTTCCGGCCCTGCAGGATACACAGCAGCAATATATGCAGCACGAGCCAATTTAAAGCCTGTGGTGTTTGAGGGTTTCCAAGCAGGTGGTGTTCCTGGGGGCCAGTTGATGACTACTACCGAAGTAGAAAACTTTCCAGGATTTCCAGATGGGATAACTGGTCCCGATCTGATGGACAAGTATTAAAAAAAGAATAGAAGATATTTTAATTTTGTGATTCATTCACACAGACCTTGTAAATTACTCAGTTCCCTCCAACTTTTGTAGGATGCGACGGCAAGCTGAGCGTTGGGGAGCAGAATTGTACCAAGAAGATGTTGAAGCTATTGACGTTAAGAATGTTCCTTTTACTGTCCAAAGTAGTGAACGCAAGGTAATATATTTGTTAGCTGCAAGATGATTTACAATTACATGATTCCATGAATTATTGATTTCCTTGGTGTTTCTAAATTGTGTCTGTATCTTTGAATCTGCTTTATGACATTTTTCTGTTTTGACTTTTGAGTTAAAATATTCTTGTGTAGTGGTTTGTACAAATGGATTAACAATTTATTTTGATAAAGTATACTTCCTTTCTTTGGGGGAACAGTTGGTTTATATTAATCAGGTTGTTTTTTTTAATAATGTTAAGTTTTTATTTTAGTTCAAAAGCCATACTGTCATATATGCTACTGGAGCTACTGCAAAGAGACTTAGGTTACCCCGAGAAGATGAATTTTGGAGCAGAGGAATTAGTGCCTGTGCAATCTGTGATGGAGCTTCACCTCTCTTTAAGGGTCAAGTTCTCGCTGTTGTTGGTGGAGGAGATACTGCTACAGAGGAAGCAATATACTTGACAAAATATGCTCAGCATGTCCACTTACTTGTGCGTAAGGACCAGTTAAGGGCCTCCAAAGCTATGCAAGATAGGTGGGTCTGATGAAAATTTCCCAACTTTAGTTCTTTTGTAGTCTGTATCTTATGTGGAGCTTTCTATGTGGATAACTTGATGACCACGAATTATAGACTAATAAAAAATTTGTGAGTTTTCAACTCCCTGAATGTTTGTTTAACAGGTTGATTATCGCAAATGTTTCAGAGTGAACAACAATCCCAATGTGACTGTGCACTTCAATACAGAGACTGTGGATGTCGTGAGCAATTCAAAAGGTCAGATGTCTGGCATTTTAGTTCGAAATGTGGATACTGGAGAGGAGTCTATAATTGAGGCAAAAGGGCTATTTTATGGTATTGGTCATTCACCAAACAGCCAACTATTAGAAGGGCAAGTGGCACTTGACCACTCTGGCTATTTATTAGTTGAGGAGGGTACTGCAAAGACTTCAGTTGAAGGTGTGTTTGCAGCAGGAGATGTGCAGGTAACCTGTTGAAAATACCCCTGATGTATTTTTTTTTCTGCAGATTTATATTAATTCTAAATTTTTGCAAATAAAGTAGAACTTATTCAAGATCATATCTCATAAGTTAGTGTTAGTTGTGAAATGTTCTTAGTTTACACTTTCCAGGAAGTAAAATTTCTGAATTCACCTTGCTGTTTGGTGTTATTGTTACCATTTTTATGAAATAGCCTTTAAATAATTTTCTTATTTTTCTTGCTGCCCTTATAGGACCATGAATGGAGGCAAGCTATTACTGCTGCTGGTTCGGGATGTGTTGCCGCATTGTCAGTAGAGAGATATCTTGTAAGCAAAGATCTGCTTGTAGAGTTCCATCAGGTATTTGACTTCAATTAACTCAAATTTCATGTGAAGTGATCTTTTTTGTTATTTGGATACTGCATTACTGCCGTTTCATTTTATCATTAATACATTATCATTTCTTTCCAAATGGACATTTATTTTTGCCTTATCAAAAGTTATCCATTTTGCCTATAGATTCCAACTGGGGAAAGTCATTTTTACTTTGTAGTACTGTAGGGGAATTCACTTTTTAGGTTTATCCGTTTATGCATTGTGTTCCTGTAATAATTGTAGCCTTCATAATTTATTTATTGTAACAGCCTATAACTGAAGAAGTTAAGAAGGAACTAACGGAGAGAGATGTTCAAGAGGGTTTTGACATTACACTTACAAAGCATAAAGGACAGGTATGTCTATCCTTGCCAAGTGCTTATGCTAATGGGTTTAAATCAAGTTTTTGTTATTTTCATTCAATTTCTTATATATTTAACTTTTGGGTTTGGATTATAATGTATTTTCTTTCCTTGCTACATTCTCTTTGCAGTATGCTCTACGAAAATTGTACCATGAAAGTCCAAGGCTTATATGTGTAATATATACATCACCAACATGTGGTCCATGTAGGACTTTGAAGCCAATTCTTAGTAAGGTATGTGAGAAAATAGGGAGTAAAAGTATTTTTCACTTTCCTTGAATGTCACACAACTTGCCATGTTTAATAAAATCTGTAAGCTTCTTTGACATGATGTTGATGTAGGTCTTTACATGCTTGGAATGCATGGCACATAATTCTTTCCATTTGAAAATTCTAACTATGTTGCATAAGGCCCTGAGATGTTTGCCAATCACAATGGTTCAAAATTAATAATTTATAAGCTATAAGTGAAAGGATGAAATCAGCTTTACTTGTGCTTGTATTATGTCAAATTTTATACAAGTTAGTCATGGTATGTAGGTTGAGGCTTCCCTTGATATGTTGGTGGATTTTCAGAAAAAAAAGGAACTTAAACTTCTTTGATCTTGGATTAAAACTGACTGAGCCAATTAAATATGATGCATGTGTCAGACATCCTTAAAATGATTTCATACTGAAGTGCAATTTTCTAACTGCTAGAATCAAACTATATAGTGAATACCATAGGGAATTCGTGTAGACCTCTGCAATTTTCCTTACTGAAGGAGAATGCTTTAAAATACACTAATTTGATTGGGGTCAGGTTATCAGTAACCTTGAGCTTTTAGAAGACATTAGCAATGTTGGAGATTCAGTGGGTATTGTTATATGGTGAATTGACGAAAGATGGCTAATTTCTGTACTTCATCGTGTGCTGGACCTGTCAATTGCCTCATGATAATAGCTGAAAGTGAGATAATGATAGGGAATTGGATAGTATGTGATGGCTAAGTCCCACATTGAGTAGACAAGATGCTCGGTGAAGTAGAAAGTGTTTTAGTGCTCTCCTCTAAATGGCTTGCTTTTGTGAGAGAGTTCTCCAAGATCATTTGGGTCTTATCAATTAGTATTACAGCTTGGTTGTCAATGGCATGGAGCTACCTTAAGTATCACTGTGTACAGCGGCCAAGACGTTGGCTTTTCAAGGGCGGTGTTGTGGTAGGAACTTGGGTAGTTTGGAATTGCTAAGTCCCACTTATGGTAGATGAGATGTTTGGTGGAGTACTTTAATAGTATTGATGCATAACATAGCTACTAAAGGAAATTGTATATTAAAATAATTTCTGAACTTCTCTTAACATCTCCTATGGCAGGTTATTGATGAATTTGATCAGAATGTACATTTTGTTGAAATCGATATAGAGGAAGATCCAGAAATAGCAGAAGCAGCTGGAATCATGGGTACACCATGTGTGCAGTTTTTCAAAAACAAGGAGAATCTTAGGTTGGTCATAACTTGTCTGTCCTTCCTTCCTTCTACTTATTCTTATTGTCATCATCATTGGTTAGGGTCTCTTCAATGTTGCTGCTTAAGTTACTGGTTTGATGCTGGTGGAGTCACTTATATCCATTTGATTACCTCACATGACATGTTACTGTACATTACACAAGGAATGTTCTTTGATTTATCAAAGTTGATTTTTTTTTTCTTCCGGTAAACTATGGAAGCTGCTTTTCAACATCTATAAGTGTAATCTGAAACTTCCATTTACTGTTAAATACGCAAAAAATGGGCAGAAAGTCAGAAACTAATATCTGTGTAAAATATGCTATCAAGTTAAATAGTTAGTTACAGAATTTGTGATTAATTTAAGCATATTGTGCAACACCTGCCAAGTTGGTCAAGAGAAGGTGAAAAGATTAAGCTGAATTAAACTAAGATTGCAACTCTAGTTTGGTATTAAACACTCAAAAGCAAGTATTCCACATTTAGTTACCAAAAAAAATGAAAGTATTGGACATTTTGTTATATAATCCCAAATTTGTTCATGCCTTACATAATTTGAAAAATATAAAATAGTGACTGTAGCTGCTGATTGCCATCTATGTAGATAAAGAGAGGTTTGTAGACTTGCTTCATGGATATAATTGTTGATTTTTGTCCGCTGATGGTTTACCCTTGTTATTTTCCCTTGAATTCTTGTGTAATTACTGTATGGGCATTCATCTTTTAGCGTGGCACCTAAGGTTGATTGTGGATCATATAACCTTGTAGAAGAGCTGTCAAGAGTGTTTAGGGCGACCACAAGGCTTAATTCTTGTGTTCATCTTTTATTTGTTCCTTTTTCTTCTTTGCATTTGTGTTGATCCTAACTGGGTAAAATTAATTTCCTAACAACACTGACATTGCAGGACTGTCTCAGGAGTTAAAATGAAGAGAGAATACAGAGAATTCATTGAAGCAAATAAGTAGTTCGAACACCGGGTTGGTGTTTGGGAGTTGGGGGCTGGGGGCTGGGGAGGAGGTTTGGTGATAGATGCTTATTCCTCATTTTGTAATATTTTTTTTTTTTTTTTTTTTTTTTT
>QANZ01034009.1:127146-140612 GCA_003254925.1 Chamaecrista fasciculata
TTTTTTTTTTTTTTTTTTTTTCAAATTGTCCAGATGAACAATACTGTCAATTTTGACTATTATTCCTTGAACTAACGAGCTATTTCATAGATTGTACATGTAGAGCTATCAATCTTTCATTACAGTGACTGTCCACTGTATTTATATATTTCAATTTGAATTGTCCCAATCTCACAGCATTGTGGTGATTGGATTGACCTGTATTCAAGCTGAAAGAGGTGCAATTAATTTCATAGTAATTGATAAAATTCCTGTCGTATTTCAATATTTTATATTTGAGCAGATACGAAATTCTATATGTATGATAATGGATAATTGATAGCTTATTTGCGCAGAATTGCATTCGAGGTTTTGTAGTTTATCTATAATGGATTCTTTTGCTGGGTCATTTCATTTCATAAAGCTCACGGAGGCCATACTTCAACTCCTACAAACATGAAGAATTATAGGATAACTTAGCCTGTTAACATTGCAAATTACAAAGTAAATTTGATTCTAAACCCCAGAAAGTGTAATTTACACTACCCACTACCCAGAAAGAAGAATTTCATTCAAGTAACATATAAGCAGTTGATTCTATTGTTTGATACTCTATCTTTATATTATAGTTTTGTTTGGTATTTGTGAATTAGAGATGAAATGATATAACAAAATTTGAATAGAAAAATTCTAAGCAGTTGTTATGGAATAATGACCAAATTTGTCACGGAAAGATTCTTTTGTGACAACTTTTTGACGAAAAAGTTGTTATCTATCACAAAAATGGAACATTTAGTGATTATTTTGTGATGGTATGTTTGTCATAAATTTAATGATGAACGCCATCCGTCACATAAACTTTGTGACTAGCAAAATACTGACAAGCTTTGTAACGTGACATTTAGTGATGTCACTAAATTATGATTTAATAACAAATTTCATGATTTAGAGGTGGATTTGTCTGTGACAAAATGAAAATTTTCTAGTATTGGATGTGAGTAAGTTTAGTGAATTCATATTATTGATTATGCATCGATCATACACTAGTAAGTATATCTTCCCTAGAGAGGTACCTGATACAAATAAATGGAAGTTACCAAACTTGATTCCTTCCCTAGAGAGGACATGGTTTTTGACATAAACAAGTATAATCAAGGGTAAATGCATATGCTAATCACTCCACCAACTAAGAAATGAGAGAATTAACAAAAACCCTCTTGAACTGAAATAGGATATAGTATTTGGTGTCTCTTGGACAAAATATATCTTTCTCTCAAGGAAGGTCTTTTGAGTAAAATTTCTAGCAGAATCCTCTTGATATATAAAAGCCATGAAGCTTTCTCCCTGAGCTTAAGAATGAAGTAGAAGAGCAATCTATAAAAAATCAACAAGCAAACAAGAGCTCCCAAATCCCACCATTTAGAATAAGAATTTTGTATTCCAAGTGCATTTTGAAGGATCACTTCACCCTTTATCATGGGATCTCCAGGCACCAAAGGTTCAAATTCAAGTCCTATTAGATCATTCTTGAACTGACCCTGTGTTTTATGATAACAAAGAATCAGAATCATCACAAAACATTCAATTACAACCCAAATTGTTCATGTCAACCTTTGAATAATGCATTAGAATATTAGACTAGTTCAGGAGGCATAAATATTTATACCTGTAATGACCATGCAGTGAAACTTAAATAGGACATTGGGTAGCGCCAGAAGAACTTGGGGAGGTCTACCACCCTTCGAGATATGTTAGATGCCATCAACATTAATACCTGTATACACAACCAAAAAAATGTTGTAAATTATGTATAGTGTGTAAAATATAGTCTCACGTTGTTTAGATCAAAGGAGAGCTAAGAGTTTATAAATAACATGTGAGAATGGGATGTAAGTATATAAAGAGAAAGGTGAATGGTGCGCACATGAGAAGATTTTCTAAGACTTACATAATGTGTTTTAATAAGTCAATCGCGACATCAGTTTTCTCTTATATCTTTTTGGGTTTTTATCTTGACTGATTATATCTGTTGTTCTGATCCTTTTTTATAAGAATAAAAAAAGCTTTAGTTTTTGGGAGTTCCACTTCTATACACTAATCCTCGACAATGAGAAAGATCATGTAATAGGAATTAAATTTATGACAATGGGTATGAATTTGCTTACAGTAACAGCAGAAGCAGCTCCCATAGCTAACAATAGGTTGGATACCAAAGCTGCAACAATCAAGATGCATCCTTCTATGATAGAAATACAGCAGAATAGGCTTATGCAGAAGTAGCAGTAATGAGTGAAGCCTGGATGGAAATTCACCATTTGGTAAATTATGGTTCCTGAAGAGAGAGAAATTGCAACAACAAATGGGAATGATGAGAGGAAATTTGAGAGTACATAAACTCCTTCACCATAGTGCTTCCCAAACCTTTCACGACTGAAGACCTGCACAAAGAGAGGGTTAGTTTTTCTAAGACTTATATTATAAGATCAGTTTTTTTTTTTTTTTTTTTTTACCTTCAACTCCTCAAGGAAGAAGGGTAAGCCACCTATACACAATAAGATCATAAAGCCATAGATGAATCCATCACATTTGCCTCTTGACGAGATTGCTGTATTACTTTCTCCAATGTTGAAATATAAGAAACCAGCAGTTATTGATACCAATGTGAAGAATAAAAGGCGTAACCAGTAGTAACCAATGTCTCTGAACATGTTTAAGAATGATCGGTGAGTCAATGTGCAGAGCTGCTTTTTCCAGCTGGCTGTACAAGTCTTTGATTCAATGACTGGTTTTTCCTGAAATATATGATCATTCAATCAGTTTAGTTAGTCACTTTGGTGATGCTTTTAGAATTGTCCAGGGGCAAAGAGGATCAAAGTAAAGATAATTATTAACTTAAATCACATTGACTGACTGACTGTTTTTTTCTTTCCAATTAGAAAAAAAAAGTTTGCCCCAAATAACTTAGATTTAACTTTTGATGTGATCTTTTGAAAAAAAAAAGTTACATAGACTTTAATAAAAAATGACACATGGAAACATCTTATGAATCGCATCTGACTGTTAGACAAGATTGCGTGTGACTGTTAGGCTAGACCTTGTTTAACAGTCAAACGCAAACGCAGTTCATGAAATATTCACATGTTACTTTTTTCTAAAATACAGGTAACCCGAAGGGCTATACTTTAAAAAACCCCATAGACAGAGCTATTTTTTTAACTCTACTTTATCACAATTTTCAATGAAAGTTGTTTAAAAATTGAAAATGAAAAACGGAAATGGGAAAGAGAGATGAGAGAGAAAGAAACAAAAAATGAGTAGCTCTGTCTATGCTTTGTTTCATAGCATTACCCTAACCAAAAAAAACAAAAGGAAATCACCTCAACACATCACATTTGGGCATTTGGCCTATTCTAGAAAACCTTTTCTTCCAAGACCTTTATAGGAGTAAAATATTCCTAAAGTGCTCCTCAACTCATTAATTCAAGTATATAAAGAGACGGAACACAGTTTAATTATTAGAGTTATCCAAATTCAGCCATTTTTGTTAAATAAATTGACAGAAAAAAAACGTTTTAGAGATCCCAAATGCATTTAGTTATCCATTTTGTGTCGTTTCCATGCAAGTCAAATTACCCTTAAGACGATTTCTCTGTTCTTGTCTTTAGCATTTGTTGAATACTTGGAACTCTTGTAGTTCTTTACAAGTTCTGTTCTAATCTTCTCTGTTGTTGAGTTCAACACCAAATGGGATGATGATGATGATGTTGATGTACCCTGACCAGAAAAGTGCACCAACCATATAATTTAGAGGCAACAAAACAATCAAGAAGCAAAGTACTAAATGTTATTAATACTCACATTGATATTTATGGTTGCAATTCTGTCAAACTCTGAGCTGACACAACGAAGGAAGTGCTCTGGAGGGTTTCTTCTTGTTGGACAAGGAAACCCTGCATCGGCAAAAAACTGAATTGGACGAACTCAGTTCAGAAACTTCCTTAAATAGCTTCATCCAAGTGTTAAATTTGAAACAAGAACTTATATTTGAGAAAACTATCGATTTAATCCTTGAATTATGTGGGTTTTGTTATTCTAGTTCTTCAATTTTGAAATGCTTGACTTATTTTCAAAAAATTCATAACTCAGTGCAATTTAGTCCCTCTAAGAACTGAGTTGTACATTGGTTAAGGTGTTGATGAATGGACTAACTTGTAACGAGTTATGATATTTCGAGAATTAAACCAAATATTTCAAAAACTCAGGGACTAAAATGACGATGCCGATATAGTCTAAAGACTAAAACATTAGTTTAGTTTTATTATTTTACCTTTACAGCCATTTTTCTTTCTCCAAAATACACAGTTTCACCCCCTGCAAGGAGGACTAGATCATCAAAAAGATCAAACACTTCACTGCTTGGTTGGTGAATAGAGCAGATAACAATGCATCCATTGTAGGCTATATTTCTTAGAGACAAAATCACGTAGAAAGCTGATGCACTATCAAGCCCACTAGTGGGTTCATCAAGAAGCAGAACATGAGGTTGTGTAAGAATCTCAATGCTTATGCTAAGCCTTCTCTTTTCTCCATTGCTTATGCCTCTCAAATGCCAATTCCCAATTCTGGTATCTGCACAATCTTGGAGACCCATTTCACACAGTATCTTATTTACTACCTCATTGATTTCATCACTGCTAGTATTCTCCGGAAGCCTCAAATTTGCTGCGTAAGTGAGGGTTTCCCTTACAGATAGAGTTCCCAATAAATGATCATCATCTTGAGTAACGTAAGACTGTAATAACATCAAAGATTTAGCTAGATTATATAACAATGAATGGACTAATGGTGAAATTGTGCATTTTGGCCAAGGTGTGACAGTAATTGTCTAGTGACTGTTGAACCATGTATTTGAACATCTCCTCTATCCTTTCTAACAATTATAACTTTTGGCCTACTTATGATATGCGAAAAAGTTGGGTAATGGGGTTCAAAAATCAAACTTTGGACTTTTCCTTATGTTCTTGGATGTCTAGAGTAACTGGCAGTAGTATCATCATCATGTATTGATAAGTAAATTCGTGAACATTTTGATTATGATTCTTTGATCTTCAAACATATTTATAATTTATTGTGATACTTACAACATTTCTGCAGTGTGAATTTCTATTATTCCCGTAGAGTAGGACCTTCCCTGTCATGTTAACATTGGTTGGGAGTCTCCCTGTTGAATTGTAAAAGTTCAAAAAAAAAAAGGTGATAAATTTGGAAGGTGAAGATTATTGGTCAAGAAAGCTTAAGATAGTGAAGATTACTAAAGCTAGTAGTACATGATTAAACAAACAGAAGAAAAAGTGCAGGAATGGTATCTTTTTTGCCGGCTCAAAATTCTAATATTTAGTTTAATTTACTATGAAAATCACAGAGAAAAATGCTTCTTTGTTATTATTATAATTACGTCTACACCTATGTCTTTTCGTTTATATTTTCAAGTGATGTGCAGCAAAAAGGAGTTAGGAAATTCTTAGAGTATGTTTTATATAAAAAAAAATCTATTTTAATTAAAATTTTATTTTTAATAATATTTACAAAATAAATTTGTTGTTCTAAAGTAAAAATTTTTAATGTTTATTTTTAAATAAAATTGATTTAAGTAACTAAAATATGTTTAAAAGGTTTTTTGTCTATAAAACTACAAAATTGCCTGAAATTGTTTTACGTAAATATAATGTTAAAAACGAATTTTTCAGTTTTTTTTCAATATGCTTTAATAATCATTTTCTAAAAATCATTTTCTCTTGGTCTATACTAAATTTACTTTCAATCGTGTTTTACATCTTCAATCCCGAAACACATCTGATTTTACAATTTGTCCTAAATTTGAATAATGCATAATTTAGTAAAATTCCGGACGAATATTTTATTTTGATGGAGTATTACCATATCAAACACATATACAACATATATTTGTAATTTTATAATTTTGACACATGCAATAATTTTTTTTTTTTATAATTTTGACATGACAAAAGATAAAAAAAAATGACACATACGAATGTGTTATTTATAGATATTTGTAATTTTTTAAATTTTTATCAGTATTTATCAATATTTTTTATTATCTCTTCAATTTTTGTCTATTACTAGAATTAAATATATATGATAATATACGCCGTGTTGTCATAAAATTTTAAAAATTTAGTGTATTGATGTATGTACATGTATCCTTGTTTGTGCTTCATAGATAAAATTCTCTATTTTCTACTTACTAATCTCTAAAATATGCATATTTGTCTTGTTTTTATGAACTAGGATTAATGAATAACGAATAAAAAATATTCAGAAAACAAATATGCATACACTTGTAAAATCTCTAAAACATGTATACTTCCTGAAAACTAAAATTTCAGAGATGAATGAATAAGTTAAGAAGATTGATTTGGGTCCTGACAGTGTTAGAGATTGATTATCAAACATTTGAAGGGATTACCAGCGAGTGCATCAAGCATGGTGGATTTTCCAGAGCCTGATGGGCCCATGAGGCCCATAATCCTGTTGGTTTCTGCATAACCACACAGCCCATTT
Organism: Chamaecrista fasciculata; assembly: GCA_003254925.1. Taxonomy (NCBI): domain Eukaryota; kingdom Viridiplantae; phylum Streptophyta; class Magnoliopsida; order Fabales; family Fabaceae; genus Chamaecrista; species Chamaecrista fasciculata. The sequence goes on from QANZ01034009.1 coordinate 133,708, forward strand.
AACACTTTCTTTCTTGAACCGTTGCTACTAAAATCTGGCGCCACCACCGTTAAATCTTCCCACACCAAACACATTCCTCTATTTTCTTCACTCTCTCTATTTTCATCAACCACCAATTCCATATCCATTTCCATAGCTAACATAACCTCTACCTCCATTGTCATCATCTTTAGCTATTTATATATATATATATAAACATATATCTTTATGTGTCCAGCTATATACGAGTCAAATTAAAAAGACAGTTTTATTGTTCTTTATGACACAGTATGGGCTGGTGGTTTCTGCATCTTTAAGTTTTTGTCACTGTCTCACTGCAATAATTGTGGAACTATAGATCTTGTGCTCTCTGGATAGTGGAAATGAATAATATATATTTTCATTGTGGTCAGGTTTGATTTCTAGAGCTTCTAAAAAGTCAAGCATTCATTTATCCGAACTAACTCTTTGTTTTTGGGTACAAAATGAAACTGGATAATGCAAGTTAAGAACACACTAGTCCAATCATCACGGGTATAAATTTTCTTCTTATAAAGATATTTGCAGAAAACATGAAGTTATACTTGAGCTAGATCCGACGATTAAGCAAGCATGTGACTTTTGAGATCTGGCAATGAATCCTATAGAGGCACAGAAAATTATAAAGTTGGGCTTCATTGGGTTCTATTATTTATATCATTATATATAATATATAATTATCTTTTTTATTTTTAAAAAATATATATTAAGAGAGAAAATCCGTGAACAGTTTTGAACCAATTAATGCTCTCTAGCTAGTCCCAAGTCTATACACCAAGAAACCAATTAGAATTAAATGAATATCGGTATATAAATTTGATTGAGACTGATTCCAAAGTGTGATTGTTCAATTTGTGATAAGGGTCTCTTCTTTTGGATTGCTTTTGATCTTGTGAGTTTAAAGTTTCATTTTGGGTTGTTGGGTATGGTTTATGTAATGAATGAAGTTATAAAATATTGCATGTTTATTATAGGCATCATTTATTACTTTGCTTCTATTAATAGCAATGCTTCAAACGTAAATCCCGTTATACAATGGGAACATATCAAAATTTTTGGAGACATGAATGATGAAAAGTGAAAACTCTCTTGAGAAGATAATGCAAGAGCTCGTGGATTCATTCTTGAAAGCGATACTTCAGTGAATCTCTCTGACCAAAGAGGTGTAGACTGCATCTTCACATTGGGTACCACATCATTCACATCGTCATAAAAATGTTCAGTCTCTAGCTGTTCATCAGTTTCCACCGATAAAAAAAAAAAAAAAATCTTATGATGAACAATACATAAAACTGAATTTTGACTAACTAATGGGCAGAGCAATTTCACAGATTGTACATATGTAGAGCTGCCAATATTTCATTATAGTTTTTGACTGTCCACTATATTATTACATATTTCAAAAGGTGAATTGTCCCCGTCTCACAGCATTGTGGTAATTGGATTCACCTTTATTCAATTGAAGAGTGTGATCCATACGCTGTTTTGTTTCATACTTTAGTTACAATTAACAAAAATATCTTTTTGTCCTAATAACTTAATAAGAATATTAAGGAAAAACTATATAAAAAACTTTGCATTAACATTTGCACTATTCTTCCCTCATTTTCCAAAGATGGCTTCTTATTTTTTTAAAAAAAAGTAAAAATTTAAGTGGAATGCATCGCTATCCCATCAAAATTGAAAAAGATCTCTCAACATTATTTGAGAATTTATATATTATTCACAACTCTCATATCTATGATCTATCAAAAAATTCCAACTCTCAACTTTATAGGATAAGTAGTCAAATTTTAACTAAATATATCACTCCTTAATCCTTATTAGTTCAAAGATTGCTTCCCAAACAAGAAAAAACTAGCTAAGAATATTATTGTAACAAGTTAGAGAATTATATGGTAATGACTAATGAGTACAAAATTTTGAAAGAATGGTATCCAAAAAATTAGTTATATGGCCGAGGCCCAAAAACTGATTGTTGAGCCCGATACTTCTAGAGTCATTACAATCTTGAATCTTGCAATCCAAAGATCTTACGTTCGTCTCAAGCAAGAAGAAATAGCAGAAGCAGCACCACCAACGATATATATAAATTATAAACGCCTCAAACGCATACACTACGACTTTAGGATCTGGATTTCTGGAAGAATTAATGGCTCAATAGAAAAGACACATTGATGGATCCGCTGTAAAAGATGAAAAGAGATCCTCGTCTCACAGAAATTTGGTGTTCGATTCCATAGCAGGTTTTCTCTCTCCCTGTTATCAACTTAATATATATCTCCATAAACACTTGTTCAAACTATTATCGAATGTATTGTAATCGTTCTTCGATTTATGCTACGACTTTATCGGCTACAGCAACAGATTACTACGTCTATTTGCCTATTCACGTGCTTCAAATTAAAAATCCCTAGATTTATATGTCATAACTGATAGGACCTCAATAATCTTTACTAAATTGTATAGTTTATATATCTAAATCCTACCACTTTCTTAAGAAACCTAGAGTGTTAATATTAAAGAAAAAAAAAAGATGGAATATATATAGCTCATTATATGCCAAAAGTCCCATTCATTGTGTTTATATCTTCCTCTGGAATTGATACAGCCAATTTCCTAAGAATTTGAAAGGATTCAAATCTTATACACAATTTTGATGCACTAGGTGCAAATAAATTGAAGGTGTGAAACATGAGTTCTTCCCTAGAGAGGACGTGGTTTCTGACATAAAAAAGTATAATCAAAGGGAATAGCATGCTAACTCCACAAACTAAGAAGTAGGAGAGCTAAATGGCTCTCGAACAAACAAGGGATTTAGAATTTGGTCATTTTTTTGTCTATTGGACAAAATACATTTTTTACTCAAGGAAGGTCTTTTGAGTAAAATGTCCATTAGGGCCGTCTTGGTATATAACCATAGTGTGAAAAACCGGACCGGACCGGGCAATCCGACCGGTGAACCGGAGCCCAGGCCGGTCTGGAGATACTTTTATACCGATTTTTCGCTGACTCGGGTGAACCGGAAGTGAACCGCCTTCATTGAACCGGACTGGAATTTTGACAAAATTGTTGGAGCAAGGAATCAAACCCGGTACCCAATGCCTAAATGAGAAAGAAAATACCACTGCGCCAGCACTTGCGTTTGATAATATAATGCATTCTAAATAATTTATGGTAATTCTTTTGGGAAGTGGGAACCATTAAATTAAATTAACTATTATATGTTTTTCAATTTGTAGACTGGTGAACCGTGAACCGGTTTGACCCGCCAAAGTTTGCAAAATTACATATTGACCCCAAAAAATTTTCAAAAAATTACAAATTAGTTCCTGGATACATATTATCTATGGACTAAAATGAAAACTTTAAAAAAAAGTTTGGGTAATATGTAATTTTTACAAAACTTATTATGGTTAAAATTGCAAAATAGCTCCAAAGATACTAAATATTTAAATTATTGCAATATATTAATGTGTATTTAATGAATATGTATATTTGAAAATGTATTTTTTAAGTAAACCGGCTCACCCGGTTAAACCAGTGACCCAGCGGTTGAACCATTGAACCAGTGACCCGAGCCTTCCACCGATTTGATGACCGGTCCGATTTTTTGCACTATGTATATAACAACGATGAAGCTCTCTCCCTGCTCTTAAGAATGAAGTAGAAGAGCAATCTATATAATATCAATAAGCAAACGAGAGTTCCCAAGTCCCACCATTTAGAACAAGTAGTTTGTAATCCAAATTCTTTTTGAAGGATCACTTCACCCTTCATCTTAGGATCTCCAGGCACTAGAGGTTCAAATTCAAGTCCTATCAGATCATTCTTCAGCTGACCCTGAGTTTTATGGCAATAAAGAGTCAAAATCAACACCATACATACAACTCAAAGCTCATGTCAACATTTGAATGATGCATCAAAATAGTACTAGACCTGTATTGACCATGCAATGAAGCTTAGGTAGGACATTGGGTAGCGCCAAAAGAACTTGGGAAGGTCTTCCAGCCTTCTAAATACGTTAGATGCCATCACCATGAATACCTGTGTTTACAACCAGAAAAGGTTGATTTGATAGGACTTATATATATGAATATGTAGAGGATGGTCTATAAATGGCTTACAGTAACAGCGGTAGCAATTCCCATGGCTAACAATAGGTTGGATACCAAAGCTGCAACAATTAGCATGCAGCCTTCTGAGATAGCAAAAAAGCAGAATAGGTTTATGCAGAAATAGCAGTAATGAGCGAAGCCTGGATGGAAGTTCACCATGTGGAAAAGTATGGTTCCTGAAGAGAGGGAAATCGCAAGAACAAATGGGAATGATGAGAGGAAATTTGAGAGTACATAAACGCCTTCACCGTAGTGCCTCCCAAACCTTTCACGAGTGAAGACCTGGTAATTCAGGGTCATGGAGGGGGTTAAGTTTTGAGTAGAAAGTAAGTTCACAAGTTTCTCTAAGACTTCTAAGATTAGTTTTGTACCTTTAACTCCTCAAGGAAGAATGGTAAGCTTCCTACGCACAGGAAGATCATAAAGCCGTAGATGAATCCATCACATTTGCCTCTTGACAAGATTGCTGAATTACTTTCTCCAATGTTGAAATATAGGAAACCAGCAGTTACTGAAACCAAGATGAAGAATGAAATGCGTAACCAGTAGTAACCAATGTCTCTGAACATGTTTAGGAATGATCGATGAGTCAATGTGTAGAGCTGCTTTTGCCAGCTGGCTGTGCAAGTCTTTGATTTAATGAGAAGCTTTTCCTGAAAAGATCCGTTTTAGATATTCGTAATGGACTGAGTTATCCATTTTATGTGATATATTGTAGGTCAGCTTACCATTTGGGTGACTGCTTTGGTCTTTTCTTTAGCATTTGTTGAATACTTGGAATTCTTGTAGTTTTTTATTAGTTCTGCCTTAATCTCCTCTGCGGTTGAATTAAAAAGAAAATGGGATGATGATGTTGATGTTGATGTACCCTGACCAGAAAAATGAACCGGCATATAAATAATTTAGAAGCAACAAAAAAATCTTGAAGCTGAGCCAAAAATGTTAGCCAAACAGCTTAGTATTAATACTAACATTGACATTTCCGGGCTGCCTTATGGTTGCAATACTGTCAAACTCTGAGCTGACACAACGAAGGAAGTGCTCTGGAGGGTTTCTTCTTGTTGGACAAGGGAACCCAGCATCGGCAAAGAACTGAATAGGACGAACTCTGTTCAGCAACTTCCTTAAATAACTTCATGCAAACATTAAATTTCAAATAAGAACTACATTATTTTACCTTTACAGCCATTTTTCTTTCTCCAAAATATACAGTTTCACCCCCTGCAAGGAGGACTAGATCATCAAAAAGATCAAACACTTCACTGCTTGGTTGGTGAATAGAGCAGATAACAATGCATCCATTGTAGGCTATATTTCTTAGAGACAAAATCACGTAGAAAGCTGATGCACTATCAAGCCCACTAGTGGGTTCATCAAGGAGCAGAACATGAGGTTGTGTAAGAATCTCAATGCTTATGCTAAGCCTTCTCTTTTCTCCATTGCTTATGCCTCTCAAATGCCAATTCCCAATTCTGGTATCTGCACAATCTTGGAGACCCATTTCACACAGTGTCTTATTTACCAGCTTTTTTATCTCATCTTTGGTCGTATTCGCAGGAAGCCTCAAATTTGCTGCGTAAGTGAGAGTTTCCCTCACAGATAGAGTTCCCAAGAAGTGATCGTCTTGAGTAACGTAAGACTGTAATAACATCACATCTTTAATTAGATGATATAATAATGTATGAATAATTGATGAAATTTTGTATAAAACTTTGGTGAATCTAATACACGAAAATTAGACTTTGGTTAAGTGGGTTCCAAAATCAGACTTTGGCTTTTCTCCTTATGTTCTTGAACGTCTGGAGTAAGAGGTTTAATCATTCAATTATAATATGGCAGTGTAATCATCATATATTGCCAAGCCCTGAATTTTTTTATTGAACTTTAACCTTATTCTTGTCTGACACATTTTGAATCATTTTGTTTATAGACCATTTAATCTTTAAACATTCTTCTAGAAGAAGTGATCGTCTTGAGTAACGTAAGACTGTAATAACATCACATCTTTAATTAGATGATATAATAATGTATGAATAATTGATGAAATTTTGTATAAAACTTTGGTGAATCTAATACACGAAAATTAGACTTTGGTTAAGTGGGTTCCAAAATCAGACTTTGGCTTTTCTCCCTATGTTCTTGAACGTCTGGAGTAAGAGGTTTAATCATTCAATTATAATATGGCAGTGTAATCATCATATATTGCCAAGCCCTGAATTTTTTTATTGAACTTTAACCTTATTTTTGTCTGACACATTTTGAATCATTTTGTTTATAGACCATTTAATCTTTAAACATTCTTCTAGTCATACTTACAACATCCATGGAGTCTGATCTTCTGTTTTTCCCGTAGAGTAGGATCTTCCCTGTCATTCTAACATTGGTTGGGAGTCTCCCTGTTGAAATATTTAAGTTCAAATAAAAGAGAAAATTAAAATAAAAAGGTGAAGAGTATAGAAGTGTAAAAATATATATTTTTTCTGTATCTATTTGTTAAAATTTGTTAGAATTCTCAAACTTCTGATTATATATGATTATTAATTTTTTTTTATTTTTAATATATATTTTGGGGTTTATTTCTCTATAAAATTAGTGGGTTTTCTTCAGGTTATTTTTTATAAATGCTGAAAATGTATTTTTCATATTTTTTATTTTCAATATAATTTAGAAAATATTTTCCAAAAAATGTCTCTTGAATTGTAATAATATATTTTCAATACAAATAAAAATTAAAAATATCAATGCAAATATATCCTAGTTTTTGTTATT
>QANZ01034031.1:0-45191 GCA_003254925.1 Chamaecrista fasciculata
TGCTCGTGTGTGACCCAGCAGGCCCCACGTGAAGTTGGCAGTAGAACATCCCTATGTCCTACAAGTCGTGAGCGGACTCTAACAAGCCATCATGACTACCCAAAACACGTGAGTGATCGTTTGTTACCAAAACGGATTTTAACCTTCGTACCTCCTAGGCACCGACCCTATTGTTCTGCGATATCTTGGTTATGGATCAGGCACGGGAAAGTCATCCATGATCCAAACCTTTACTTTCTCGATCTCCTTGAGTAAGTCCCATTCTCTAGCGTGGCCACGCATTTCCTGGACAGAGTCATCGAGGGCGCCAGTAAGATATCTCCCAATTTAATGGGGAACAAAATCCCAATTTTGGTCAGTCCACATTCCTCAGCACGGCAATCAACCAAACCCGTACTTAGCCCTTATGGCTACCCTGCTACGGGCAACGTTAGACTAAGCCAAAGTCTGACAACTGCAACGCCGGAATAATGATGACCTCAGGTCTAAGGCGTCGTGACAGGCGTACAAGAGAGGCAAGCTGATGACTAAACCCATGCAGGACTCTCCGGGTCAGTCCAGCAACTCGTAACCCCTTACGTAGTTGCACCATGACTCTCGCTCCAGCATCTAGTGCATGCATCCCTATGCACCGAGGTCATGCTGATCTTAGTTCATTTTCGTTCCCACGAAAACAATCGATCAGGGACAGATTTAGATTAATTATCTTATAATTAATCACGGACGTAATCACAGTAAACATGCTAATAATGTGAAAACCATTAATTTATCTCTATAAATTAATCCATATGTTCATAACATATATAAAAGAGGATTGGCCCTAGGGCACAACTCCTAACAATATGTAGCTAGTTGTGACGCGGGGATGCAACTAGTACAAGTGGTGTTTTTCGATGGATGGTTATTCCAAATGTCTCCGACATGTCTAACGTGTTTCTTGCTTCTCCACATGGCAATGCCCAATTAAAATGGCGTATGAGATTTGCTAGCACAAGCTCGATAAAAGTTGATAATAGGCAGTGATAACAGACTCAATAATTAAGAAGTTCAATTGGCAAAAGATGCCCTTGGCGCCCAGCACGCTATAGGCCCACAAGGTAGGGCGAGAACGCCCTTAACCCCGCTAGGGCAAGAACGTCCACGGAGCATAAGGACGCGAGGAATAAGGAAACATTCCCTGAACCAATCAAGAACCAATCAAGGATCAACCAAGATCCGCTGTCAATCAAGACAGATCCCTCAAAAATTCTTCCCATGGACTCTGCCTTGGCCATCAAGGCACCTTATGCAAATAAGAAAATAGTGACTCACTTATCCTTAATTAACAAAACAATATCTTCCTATATGAAATAGGAAAGATTATGATTCACCTCTCATATCACTGAAGATATCTCTTCTACAATCAATGAAGTTTCTTTAAACGGACTCTCCTCAATAAGCCTATAAACATAAGATGGTAACTCTATGAAAGGTACGTAACTCACGTTACTCATGCTAGCTCATATTCTTATATCAATACTAACTTAAGTTTCGGAGGTGAATCACAGGGAGACCCCATGTGATTCATTATCTTACAGGAAAATCTTGCAGTGAACCGGGAAACGACCCTCGGCCAAATCCCAGTTCATCAATAATTGCCGGGGATTGCAGAAAATTTGTCATCTTTCTTCTTCCTTCCTCGCTCGGGTGATTTGTTGCATCAAATTTGATGCCAGTGTCTAGTCTTCAGAACTTGTGTAGATAAGGGACTCTGGATGTATTCAGGCCAAAAATGAAAAGAAAGGGACTCTGGGGATGTATGTACATATAAAAAAAGAAAATATATATATATGTGGACGTGGATATTAGTTTGGCAAAGACACGCGAGTCAAGAAAATAAGTCAATAAGTCAATAAATCAAAATTACGTAGTCACGAAGGATTGAGTGACAGACACTACTACAAATGTAGGGCCTCTTCCAGATTTCGTTGTTTAACTGTCTGATTTTTTTAATATTATATTTATATGTATTTAAAATCTGTTTACGACTTTTTTATTGCGGTTATTTAAATTTTTTAATGATTATATATATATACGGGTAAAAATAATATAATTATATTTCACTCGAAGTTATTAGTTATCTAAAATTATAAATTGATAATCTTTCTATTATTTTATATAGGTCAAACAAATTAACTATATATAAAAAGTAAAAATTTAAAAATGCTTATATTTTATTCCAAAAACATCAATAACTTGAAGTTATTGATTATAATGTTTGAACTTCGAATTCCCCATTTTTAGTTTCATAATGGCCAAAGTCTCAAACTGGTCCTTTATGTTTGGGATAGATTTTAAATTGATCTATTATATTTCATTTGTTTTANAACATTAAGTATTTTTTAGACCAATTAATTTGAAACATCATAAAAACATGTAAGACCAAATTATGAAACAAATGAAAGATAAGGGAGCAATTTGAAACCTACTCCATACAAAAGAGACCAAGTTGAGACTTTGGCCTTCTATAAATTTAAAATACAAAACATTTAAGTGATTGAAATCTTGAAATATATATATATATATATATATATTATATTATTATGTAAATATTTTATTTTTTGTCGAAATTTTTGAGAGCTGAACACAAGTATTTCGGTTATTATGCCTCAGATCAAGTGCAATTGCGTCCACTTAATGTGTGGCGTCGATCCATTTTTTGTGGCAAAGTGTGTCTTCTTCCGAAAGGTATGATGCATGTATATGATATTAATTGCCAAAAGCAACGTGCATGCTTATTACTACAGCTTTTATTTGCCATGAGAATACCTGGCATTTCTATGCACACACAAATTTAAACATTTTTAAAAAGAATCCTAGATATATAGTTCTTGAATGCGATAGACTCTAAAAGTTAATTTATATATCATTTTATACAACAACATCATATCAATATATGTGATCCTTACTTTACGTGAAAGTCCAATGGAATCAGAATTAAAATAAACATACAAATTAAATAATATCATCTGCAATAATATCACATACAAATAATATCATCTGCAATAATATCATACGATGAAGGTATCCCATACTAAAAAAAAAATTGAAGAAATTCGTTCTGGGATATAACTAGCTGTGACGTGGGGATGCAACTAGTACAAGTGGCGTTTTTCTATGCATAGTCAATCCAACTGTCTCCGACATGTCCAAGGTGTCTCTTGTTTCTCCACGTGGCAATGTCCAATTAAAATGGTGTATGAGATTCGCTAGCACAAGCTCGATAACAGTTGTCCCAAATACTACCCCAGGACATCCTCTTCTTCCAGCCCCAAATGGGATCAATTGGAAGTGATGTCCCTTATAATCAACTTCAACATTAATACCCTCCAAGAATCTCTCTGGTTTGAATTCTTCAGGATTCTCCCAGTATTCTTGATCTCTCGCTATGGCCCATGCATTCACTATCACTTGCGTCCCACTTTTAATGTCGTACCCCTTCAATTTTATGTCTTGCATGCTTTGTCGAGGGATTAACAAGGGCACTGGAGGGTGTAGGCGTAGTGTTTCTTTCACCACTGCCCTTAGGTAGGGCATGTGACCTATTTCATCCTCTGTTATAATTTTGATACCACCATTAGCACTTACACGGATATTTGTAGCCTCATCTTGCAATTTTTTCATCGCATTTGGATGCCTTATTAGTTCTGCCATTGCCCATTCTAGGACTGTGGATGTGGTGTCTGTACCCGCAACAAACATGTCCTAAATCATGTGGCAGAAAATATATGCAATCAAAGAGAATGTTCAAAATCTCATTTGAATACTTAAAGTCTTAAACTATAGGTTGCATTCCATTTTTTTTCCTTAAACTATTTTTCATTCTATTTTGATCTTCAAATTTTTCTATTTTCTCTAATTTTTGCCATTAACTCAGACTTGGCTAGTTGAGATAGACAATTTCTTCCTATCTTACTTAATAAGTAAGTTGATAAAAAGAAAAGAAAGATATTATTTCTTAGTTACAAACTGAAGATACATTTATAATTAATTTTTCTTTATAAGAAGAAATATTGTTCTTTATCTCTTTTCCAACCTACTTATCAGAACCTATATAATTAAGAGATAGATTGTGCAAGTCAATTGTGAGCTCAAATATAATAGCAGAAAGTAGATGAAATTATAATTGGGGCTAGTGGTCAAATAAGTGAGAAAATTTAAGGAGCAAAAAATAATTTAGGGAGCAAAACAAAATTTACTCTATAATTTAGGAACTAATTAAAATGATGTTTTGACCTAAAGAGAAATAAATCATATTTGTAGATATTAATTACCAGGATCAAAGCCTTTATGACTGTTGTGTCAATTGGAAAGCCCATGGAGTTAGTCCTTTGAATCCAAAGCAAAACGTCCACAAAATCTTGATTTTCTAGTGCAGTACTATCATCACTACGATCAACATGTTCTTGAACTACTTGATCCAAGAATCGATCAAACTCTTGAGCAACTTCCTGTGCTCTCCGATACAATCCACTCACACTTCCAACCCAATCTAACCATGGGATATAATCCCCTACAACAAACACACCCAACAGCTCCGTGAACCTACTCAGAAGATCCTTAAACTTCTTCCCTCTCTCTCCACTCCCATATTTCCTTCCCATGGCCACCCTACAAACAACATCATTCGTGATCCTCCACACCAATTCGCTCACATTCACACTAGAGTGGTTGTTGAGTACGTTTTGTATCATTAAGGTTGTCTCTTCCTCCCTCACGCCTTTAAGTGACTGTACCCTTTTATTGCTCAGAAGATGTAACACACACACGCTTCTTATTTGCCTCCAGTACTCTCCGTACGGTGCACTCGCCACGTCTTTGGATCCGTACAAGAGAATCTCGAACATTCTAGTATGAGGCCTGCTTGAGAAAACGAGATCATGGGTTTTCATCATCTCGCGAGCAGCTTCAGCAGAAGAGACCACGAGAAGTGGTACTTTGCCGAGATGAAGGAGCATCAAGGGACCGTATTTTTGAGCCAATGATTGGAGTGTACGGTGAGGGTAGGAGCCTAGTTGATGAAGATTTCCTATGATTGGCAGTTTTGGTGGAGAAGGAGGGACTGAGGTATTTGCGATTCTGGATCCTAATCTCCATTTGTATATCAGAATGAAGGTGATGAGCAAGATTAGAGTATGCAACAACCATATCAAACTTGTTAGAAAACTCAACATTTTCGTATTTCTCTGTGTATGTCTCTCTCTGTTTCCTCTCTGTTTTGCTCTGTTTTGTTGATTTAAGTAATGCTATGATCACATCAGGATTTGTGTTGTGTGGTTATAAACAGGGGCGGAGGGAAGCAGTAGATAAATTGGTTTGTAGCCCTTACTGAATTTGTTATAGGTAGGTGCGCAAGGGTTCAATTCTTTGCGGAAGAAGTTTTCCTTCTTGTTTTTTTTTGGCGTTCATCCAATAGCATTAATAGCATCTTGTAATCGCATGTCTCCTTATTCTTTTAATGCGTTTTAAATGTGTCAAATCTGCCACATGTGCTCATAAGGATTGTTGATTGCTCTATCACGAAAATGAGATGTTGTGCAATTACGGGTCTCTTGGTTATTCAAAACCAAAAAGATGATTTATTTGACTGATTGAGTTTGATCAATCTGTCAGTCACTAGACAAGCTTGACAAGATTTTTGAACAACTACAACAAACCGTTGCGATTACTCGCTTGTGAGAGAATGCCATCCGTTCATACTGTTTTGTTTCGTTCCAATAAGATTTGATTTTTTGAAGTTGTGAAATAACCGGTGGGATTCATGAAAAAGTACTTTGACGTTTTGTGTCACGAAAAGTAATAATATTTATAAAAAGGTTAAAGTCTTTTTAAAAGATGTTTATTAATAATTAATAGACATGTCCTTTCATTTGAAAAGATACATTTGAAAAGATACATCTATCAAGTAGTGTCTTTTAATTACTAATAGACACATCTTTTATTAGGAAGAAATTTAACTTTTAGATAGTGTATATTAGTAGTTAATAAACACATCTTTCAAATGAAAAGACATATCTTATGGATTATGTCTATTGGTCAATTATAAATAGTGATCCAAACCACACAAGATGTAAGACAATATTTACTATGATTCTATGAAATAGTATGTTAAGTTTAATTCATAAGCTTTGTTGTATCTTAGAAGAGGCTTGCCTAACTTTCCCCAATGCATAGGCAATCACTCTTTAAGGAAAGTGATTCATCACGCCTCAAAGTCATCCATTAATTTATATTCTTCTATTAATCTCTTTTTTCTACTTATTATTTTCTAACAAGGATTAACAAGGGAACCACAGAGTGTAGGCGTAGTGTTTCTTTTACCACTGCCCTTAGGTAGGACATCTCACTTATCTCATCCTCTGTTATAATTTGGACACCATCATTGCCACCTATAGGGATATTTGCAGCCTCGTCTTGCAATTTCTTCATCGCATTCGCGATGCCTTATTAGTTCTGCCATTGCCCATTCTATGATTGCGGATGTGGTGTGCGTACCCGCAGCAAACATTGTCCTAAAACATGTAAGAAAATATATACAACTAAGGAGAATGGTCAAAATCTCATTTTGATACTTGAACTATACTATAGGTTGCATTCCATTTTTGTCCTTAAACTATTTTTCTATCTATTTTGGTCTTCAAATTTTTCTATTTATTCTATTGTTAGTCCAAATTCCAAAACATAATTTTGTCTAGTTTTTGCCATTAACTCTGACCTGGTTGAGATAGACGATTTCTTCCTATCTTAATAAATTGATAAAAGAAAAATATTCTTTCTTAATTACAAATTGGAGATAAATTTATGTTTGATTTTTCATTATAAGAAGGAAGATTTTTCTTTCTCTCTTCTCCAACTCACTTATCAAAACATATACAATTAAGAGATAGATCGTGCAAGTTAATTGTCATGTCAGAGATAATAGCAGAAACTAAATGAAACTACAATTGGGGCTAGTTGTGGAATAAGTGAGAAAATTTAAGGAGCAAAATGAAACAAAAAAATGATTTAGGGACTAAAACAAAATTTACTCTATAATTTAGGGACTAAAATGATTTTGTGACCTAAAGAGAATGGCAAAAACATCCTTTTGGTCCCCAAACTATATATCAATTGTCAATTTTGTCCCCAATATTTTTTTGTTGTCAATTTCATCCCAAATTTTTAAATTTTGGTTATTTTTATCCTTTGCTCATACTAATGATATGCAATGTAAAATGGTTAGAAAAATTAACTCAAATCTTAACTTAAATTGGAAATTAAAACACGATAAAGTTCGTTGTTAATTTATTGAAAGAAGTTAGTCAAAAGAGAAAATTGACTAAATTAAAGTCAAAATTGACAATTTATGTAAAAATTGGACACCAAAAGAATGCTTTTGCCTTTTTATTTTATTTTTTGTCAGAAAAATAAATGCGTTTGCCAAAGAAAATCAATCATATTTGTACTATGAAGCATGAACACTTCATTTTGATAGCGTGTCGTCGTGTCATACACGTGTATGACACCCACACGACACATATTCAAAGTTTCAAAATATAAAATCAATTTTTTGCATAGTTTGAAGAACCGGACCGGACCGGCCGGTGAGCCGGTCTGGTTCACCTCTTTAGACCGTTTTGCAATCAACCCGCTTTTAAACCGGTTTGAACCACCGGTTTTTTGCTGACTCGGGTGACCCGGAAGTGAACCGCCTTCACTGAACCGACAAAACTGTTGCAATCAGGATTCGAACCTAGTACCCAATGCATAAATGGGAAGGGAAATACCACTGCACCAGCACATATGTTTGTTAACGTAATGCATTCTAAATAATTTATTGTAATTTTTTTGGGAAGTGGGAACCACTAAATTAAATTAGCTATTATATATTTTTCAATTTGTAGCTTGTTTAACACAATTATTTTTTTGTTTCAAGACTTGTTTGATGTGGTTATGTTTTAAATTTAAGTTTTATGTAGTGTGACTTAAATATTTACCACTTATTATATGTAATGGACCTAGTGTGACTTAAAAATAATATCACATATGACATATTATTAATAGATATTGACATTTTTAAAATCTTTATCAAAATATATGCCGTGTCATGTCGTATAATTTTAAGAATCTAACATGTCAGTGTATCTGTGTCCGTATCGTGTTCCGTGTTCATGTCAATGCTTAATAGGATATGTAGATGTTAATTACGAGGATCAAATCCTTTATGACTGTGGTGTCAAATGGGGAAGCCCATGGAGTTAGTCCTTTGATTTCAAAGCAAAACGTCCACAAAATCTTGATTTTCTTTTGCACCATCATCAGCACGATCAGTATGTTCTTGAACTACTTGATCCAAGAATGCATCAAACTCTTGAGCAACTTTGTGTGCTCTCTGATACAACCCACTCACACTACCAACCCAATCTAGCCATGGGATATAATCTTCTACAACAAACACTCCCAACAGCTCCGTGAACCTCCTCAGAAGATCCTTAAACTTCTTCCCTCTCTCTCCACTCCCATATTTACTTCCCATGGATACCCTACAAAGAACATCATTCGTGATCCTCCACAACAATTCGCTCACATTCACACATGAACTTCCACCACTACACTTGTTGAGTACGTGTTGTATCATTAAGGTTGTCTCTTCTTCCCTCACGCCTTTAAGGGACTGAACCCTTTTGTTGCTGAAAAGATGTAACACGCACACGCTTCTTATCTGCCTCCAGTACTCTCCGTACGGTGCAGTCGCCACGTCCTTGCAGCCATACATGAGAATCTCGAACATTCTAGTATGAGGCCTGCTTGAGAAAACGAGATCATGGGTTTTCATCATCTCGCGATCAGCTTCAGCAGAAGAGACCACGAGAAGTGGTACTTTGCCGAGATGAAGGAGCATCAAGGGACCGTATTTTTTAGCCAATGATTGGAGTGTACGGTGAGGGTAGGAGCCTAGTTGATGAAGATTTCCTATGATTGGCAGTTTTGGTGGAGAAGGAGGGACTGAGGTATTTGCGATTCTGAATCCCAATCTCCATTTGTATATCAGAATGAAGGTGATGAGCAAGATTAGAGTATGCAACAACCATACTGAACTTATTAGAAAACTCAACATTTTCGTTTTTCTCTCTCTTATTATGTCTGTCTCTGTTTCATCTCTCTGTTTTGCTCTGTTTTGGTGACTAAGTAATGCTATTGATCTCATCAGGATTTGTGTTGTGTGGTTATAATTTATAAATGGGTAAGACAAGTGATTGAAAAAAGGAGGTTGCATTATTACCATTGGATTAGATTGTTATATTTGAGATGTGTATAAAATAATAGGCAAAACACCCTTTCGTGTCCCTCACGTTTGCAGTGATTTTCAGTTATGCCCCTAACGTTTCATTTTGTTCAGGCGTGCTCTCAATGTGAAACTAACGTTTCAATTATGCTCCTAATTTTGACTCAATGCCCATATGGCAATTTTTTTTACTTATGTGTCATTTTTTTGTCTGACTTGAATATGTGGCATGATGACTGGACATTTCTATTTTTTTTTTTCACCGTGGCATGATGACTGGATTTACATTTTTGAACATAACAATTGAGTCACGTATTCAAGTCAGACCAAAAAAATGACACATAATTAAAAAAAATTGCCACATGGGCATTGAGTCAAAATTGAGGCATAATTGAAACGGTAGTTTCACATTGAGGGCACGCTTGAACAAAATGAAACGTTAGGGGCATAACTGAAAATCACTACAAACGTTAAGGACACCAAAGGGTGTTTTGCCAAAATAATATCTTACACACATCTCAAAATATAGAAATAAGATCCAATAGTTGGGGAAGTGATTGTTTTTCAACCGCCCTCCCGGTACCATTGGCCTTACGGGTCTCTTGGTTATTCAAAACTAAAAAGATAATTTATTTAACTCATCGAGTTTGATTAATCTCTCATTAGACAAGCTTGACAAGATTTTTGAACAAGTACAACGAAACGTTGAGATTATTTACAAGATGCAAAAACCAAAATAAAATACGTCAAAGAAATCACTATGCCAACTGTAGATGTCATCAACTTTCACCCATACTTGCTAATAAAATCCAAAAACATTATCAAAAGATGAGAGGCATCAACTTCACACCAAAGATGCCACAAACTTTGCTAAGGATTTAAAACTAGAAAAACATAATCAAGTCTGACAAGAAAACCACAAGGGGACTGAAATCTGAGTTTATTGAAGAAAAAAAGAAGCAAAGAACACGACCCAAAGCCGAAGAGAAGCACGATCTGAAGGCAGTCAAACCATGACTCGGAGATGATGGAGATCTGAAGAAATTTGTTCTTTTTATGGGATATATATAGCTAGTTGTGACGTGGCGATGCAACTAGTACAAGTGGCGTCCTTTTATGGATGGTTATTCCAACAATCTCTGACATGTCCAACGTGTCTTCTGCTTCTCCATGTGGCAATTCCCAATCAAAATGGTGTATGAGATTTGCTAGCACAATCTCGAAAACGGGTGTTGCAAATAACGTAGCAGGACACCCCCTTCTTCCAGCCCCAAATGGGATCAATTGGAAGTGATGTCCCTTATAATCAACTTCAACATTATTACCCTCCAAGAATCTCTCTGGTTTGAATTCTTCAGGATTCTCCCAGTATTCTGGATCTCTCGCTATTGCCCATGCATTCACCATCACTTGTGTCCCACTTTTAATGTCGTACCCCTTCACTTTTATATCTTGCATGCTTTCCCGAGGAACTAACAAGGGAACTACAGAGTGTAGGCGTAGTGTTTCTTTCACCACTGCCCTTAGGTAGGGCATCTCACTCATGGCATCTTCTGTTATAATTCGAATACCACCAATATTGTCACCTACATGGATATTTGCAACCTCCTCTTGCAATTTCTTCATCACATTTGGATGCCTTATTATTTCTGCCATTGCCCATTCTAGGACTGCGGATGTGGTGTGCGTACCCGCACCAAACATGTCCTAAATCATATATGTACACATTTATATATATTGAAAATATATCATGTAACTGAAAATATATGCAATTAAGGAGAATGTTCAAATCTCATTTTGATACTTGAACTATAGGTTGCATTCCATTTTTGTCCTTAAACTATTTTTCTATCTATTTTGGTCTTCAAATTATTCTATTTATTCTATTGTTAGTCCAAATTCCAAAACATAATTTTGTCTAGTTTTTGCCATTAACTCTGACCTCGATAGTTGAGGTAGACGATTTTTTCCTATCTTAATAAATTGACAAAAGAAAAAGAAAATTATTCTTTCTTAATTACAAATTGGAGATAAATCTATGGTTGATTTTTTTTATAAGAAGGAAGATTTTTCTTTCTCTCTTCTCCAACTCACTTATCGAAACATATATAATTAAGAGATAGATCGTGCAAGTGTCATTGATAATAGCAGAAACTAGATGAAACTACAATCGGGGCTAGCGGTGGAATAAATAAGTGGGAAAATTTAAGGATCAAAATGAAACAAAAAATAATTTAGGAACTAAAACAAAATTTACTCTATAACTTAGGGATTAAAATGATGTTTTGACCTAAAGAGAATGGCAAAAACACCCTTTTGGTCCCCAAACTATACATTAATTGTCAATTTTGTCTCCAATCTTTTTTTGATGTCAATTTCATCCCAAATGTTTCAAATTTTGGTCAATTTTATCATTTTCTCATATTTTAATTAAATATTAACGACAAAATTTACGTGACTAATGATATGTAATGTAAAATTGTTAGGAAAAAATAACTCAAATTTTAACTTAGATTTAAAAACATGATAACTCTTGTTGTTTATTTATTGAAAAAAGTTAGTCAAAAGATAAAATTGACCAAAATGTGAAACATTGGAAGACAAAATTGACCGTAAAAAGAAAATTAAACACAAAATTGACAATTTATGTAAAAATTGGACACCAAAAAGAATGCTTTTGCCTTTTTACTTTTTTTGGTCAGAAAAAGAATGCTTTTGCCAAAGAGAATAAATCATATCTCTAGATGTTAATTACCATGATCAAAGCCTTTATGACTGTTCTGTCAACTTGAAAGCCCGTGGAGTGAGTCCTTTGAATCTCAAGCAAAACGTCCACAAAATCTTGATGTTCTTTTGGACTATCATCACCACGATCAATATGTTCTTGAACTACTTCATCCAAGATTTCATCTAACTCTTCAGCAACTTTGTGTGCTCTCCGATACACCCCACTCACACTTCCAACCCAATCTAGCCATGGGATATAATCCCCTACAACATTCACACCCAACAGAATAAATAACCTTCTCAGAAGATCATTGAACTTACTCCCTTTCTCTCCACTCCCATGGCCATATTTCCTTCCCAAGGCCACCCTACAAATAAAATCATTCGTCAACGTCGATAACAATTCGGTCACATTCACACTCGAACTTCCACGACTACACTTGTTGAGTACGTTTTGTATCATTAAGGTTGTCTCTTCCTCCCTCACGCCTTTAAGGGACTCAACCATTTTGTGGCCCAGAAGATGTGTCACACCTAAGCTTCTTATTTGCCTCCAGTACTCTCCGTACGGTGCAGACGCCATGTCCTTGCAGCCATACATGAGAATCTCGAACATTCTATTGTGAGGCCTGCTTGCGAAAATGAGATCATGGGTTTTCAATATATCGCAAGCTAATTCAACAGAAGAGACCACGAGAAGTGGTACTTTCCCGAGATGAAGGAGCATCATGGGACCGTATTTTTGAGCAAATGTTTGGAGTGTACGGTGAGGGTGGGAGCCTAGTTGATGAAGATTTCCTATGATTGGCAGTTTTGGTGGAGAAGGAGGGAGTGAGGTTTTTGCAATTCTGGATCCCAATATCCATTTGGTTATAAGAATGAAGGTGATGAGTAAGATTAGAGTTTGCAACAACCATGTCGGACTTGTTAGAAAACTCAACATTTTCGTTTTTCTACTCTCTCTGTTTCCTCTCTCTGTTTTGCTCTGTTTTGGTGATTAAGTAATGCTATTGATCGGATTTGTGTTGTGTGGTTATAAATGCGTAAAATCTGTCACATGTGCTCATCGGGAAATAACGGGTTGTGGTGGTAATGTAATGGGTGGGGTTTGTGAAAAGTATGTAGATGTTGTCTTGACTCTTAGTATAAAGTAATTTCAGTCAGTGTGCTTCACGTTCAAAATGAAAACTATAAAAAAAAATGGTCAAAGTGCACTTTTGGTTCCATAACTTTTGCTAAGGTCTCAAATTGGTCCCATAACTTTTTTGGTTGCAGTATTGTTCTCATATCTTTTGTTGAAGTTGCAGATTTGGTCTTGTGTTACACTTTTGGTCCCATATCTTTGGGTCATGTTGCATAATTGGTCATATATCTTTTAGTCATGTTGCATAATTGGTCTCATTTATTTGGGTCAGATGCAAAATTAATCTCATATCTTTGGATCAAGTGGGACTAATAGTGAAACTTTTTACAAAAATATGGGACTAATTCTACAACCTGACCAAAAGATATAAGACTAAAAGTGATACATGACCTTTACCAAAAAAAAAGTGATACATGACCAAATTTGCAACTTTTTGCAAAGATATGGGACCAAAAGTGCAAGAAAAAAAGTTTTGGGACCGAATTGAGACTTGAGCAAAAGTTATGGAATCAAAAGTGCACTTTGACCAAAAAAATTAAAAGTCTATTTGATTTCTATTTTTGAAAACAACTTGTTATTTTTAAAAATTAAAAAATCTATTTGGTAATCTAACTTTTTATATTTTATTTTAAAAATAAAAAAACTAAAACCTATTTTTAAAACTTATAAACAGAGAACTAATAATTTTTTTTTNGTCAGAAAAAAAAATGCGTTTGCCAAAGAAAATCAATCATATTTGTACTATGAAGCATGAACACTTCATTTTGATAGCGTGTCGCCGTGTCATACACGTGTATGACACCCACACGACACATATTCAAAGTTTCAAAATATAAAATCAATTTTTTGCATAGTTTGAAGAATCGGACCGGACCGGCCGGTGAGCCGGTCTGGTTCACCTCTTTAGACCGTTTTGCAATCAACCCGCTTTTAAACCGGTTTGAACCACCGGTTTTTTGCTGACTCGGGTGACCCGGAAGTGAACCGCCTTCACTGAACCGACAAAACTGTTGCAATCAGGATTCGAACCTAGTACCCAATGCATAAATGGGAAGGGAAATACCACTGCACCAGCACATATGTTTGT
Organism: Chamaecrista fasciculata; assembly: GCA_003254925.1. Taxonomy (NCBI): domain Eukaryota; kingdom Viridiplantae; phylum Streptophyta; class Magnoliopsida; order Fabales; family Fabaceae; genus Chamaecrista; species Chamaecrista fasciculata. The sequence goes on from QANZ01034031.1 coordinate 14,263, forward strand.
TAACGTAATGCATTCTAAATAATTTATTGTAATTTTTTTGGGAAGTGGGAACCACTAAATTAAATTAGCTATTATATATTTTTCAATTTGTAGCTTGTTTAACACAATTATTTTTTAGTTTCAAGACTTGTTTGATGTGGTTATGTTTTAAATTTAAGTTTTATGTAGTGTGACTTAAATATTTACCACTTATTATATGTAATGGACCTAGTGTGACTTAAAAATAATATCACATATGACATATTATTAATAGATATTGACATTTTTAAAATCTTTATCAAAATATATGCCGTGTCATGTCGTATAATTTTAAGAATCTAACATGTCAGTGTATCTGTGTCCGTATCGTGTTCCGTGTTCATGTCAATGCTTAATAGGATATGTAGATGTTAATTACGAGGATCAAATCCTTTATGACTGTGGTGTCAAATGGGGAAGCCCATGGAGTTAGTCCTTTGATTTCAAAGCAAAACGTCCACAAAATCTTGATTTTCTTTTGCACCATCATCAGCACGATCAGTATGTTCTTGAACTACTTGATCCAAGAATGCATCAAACTCTTGAGCAACTTTGTGTGCTCTCTGATACAACCCACTCACACTACCAACCCAATCTAGCCATGGGATATAATCTTCTACAACAAACACTCCCAACAGCTCCGTGAACCTCCTCAGAAGATCCTTAAACTTCTTCCCTCTCTCTCCACTCCCATATTTACTTCCCATGGATACCCTACAAAGAACATCATTCGTGATCCTCCACAACAATTCGCTCACATTCACACATGAACTTCCACCACTACACTTGTTGAGTACGTGTTGTATCATTAAGGTTGTCTCTTCTTCCCTCACGCCTTTAAGGGACTGAACCCTTTTGTTGCTGAAAAGATGTAACACGCACACGCTTCTTATCTGCCTCCAGTACTCTCCGTACGGTGCAGTCGCCACGTCCTTGCAGCCATACATGAGAATCTCGAACATTCTAGTATGAGGCCTGCTTGAGAAAACGAGATCATGGGTTTTCATCATCTCGCGATCAGCTTCAGCAGAAGAGACCACGAGAAGTGGTACTTTGCCGAGATGAAGGAGCATCAAGGGACCGTATTTTTTAGCCAATGATTGGAGTGTACGGTGAGGGTAGGAGCCTAGTTGATGAAGATTTCCTATGATTGGCAGTTTTGGTGGAGAAGGAGGGACTGAGGTATTTGCGATTCTGAATCCCAATCTCCATTTGTATATCAGAATGAAGGTGATGAGCAAGATTAGAGTATGCAACAACCATACTGAACTTATTAGAAAACTCAACATTTTCGTTTTTCTCTCTCTTATTATGTCTGTCTCTGTTTCATCTCTCTGTTTTGCTCTGTTTTGGTGACTAAGTAATGCTATTGATCTCATCAGGATTTGTGTTGTGTGGTTATAATTTATAAATGGGTAAGACAAGTGATTGAAAAAAGGAGGTTGCATTATTACCATTGGATTAGATTGTTATATTTGAGATGTGTATAAAATAATAGGCAAAACACCCTTTCGTGTCCCTCACGTTTGCAGTGATTTTCAGTTATGCCCCTAACGTTTCATTTTGTTCAGGCGTGCTCTCAATGTGAAACTAACGTTTCAATTATGCTCCTAATTTTGACTCAATGCCCATATGGCAATTTTTTTTACTTATGTGTCATTTTTTTGTCTGACTTGAATATGTGGCATGATGACTGGACATTTCTATTTTTTTTTTTCACCGTGGCATGATGACTGGATTTACATTTTTGAACATAACAATTGAGTCACGTATTCAAGTCAGACCAAAAAAATGACACATAATTAAAAAAAATTGCCACATGGGCATTGAGTCAAAATTGAGGCATAATTGAAACGGTAGTTTCACATTGAGGGCACGCTTGAACAAAATGAAACGTTAGGGGCATAACTGAAAATCACTACAAACGTTAAGGACACCAAAGGGTGTTTTGCCAAAATAATATCTTACACACATCTCAAAATATAGAAATAAGATCCAATAGTTGGGGAAGTGATTGTTTTTCAACCGCCCTCCCGGTACCATTGGCCTTACGGGTCTCTTGGTTATTCAAAACTAAAAAGATAATTTATTTAACTCATCGAGTTTGATTAATCTCTCATTAGACAAGCTTGACAAGATTTTTGAACAAGTACAACGAAACGTTGAGATTATTTACAAGATGCAAAAACCAAAATAAAATACGTCAAAGAAATCACTATGCCAACTGTAGATGTCATCAACTTTCACCCATACTTGCTAATAAAATCCAAAAACATTATCAAAAGATGAGAGGCATCAACTTCACACCAAAGATGCCACAAACTTTGCTAAGGATTTAAAACTAGAAAAACATAATCAAGTCTGACAAGAAAACCACAAGGGGACTGAAATCTGAGTTTATTGAAGAAAAAAAGAAGCAAAGAACACGACCCAAAGCCGAAGAGAAGCACGATCTGAAGGCAGTCAAACCATGACTCGGAGATGATGGAGATCTGAAGAAATTTGTTCTTTTTATGGGATATATATAGCTAGTTGTGACGTGGCGATGCAACTAGTACAAGTGGCGTCCTTTTATGGATGGTTATTCCAACAATCTCTGACATGTCCAACGTGTCTTCTGCTTCTCCATGTGGCAATTCCCAATCAAAATGGTGTATGAGATTTGCTAGCACAATCTCGAAAACGGGTGTTGCAAATAACGTAGCAGGACACCCCCTTCTTCCAGCCCCAAATGGGATCAATTGGAAGTGATGTCCCTTATAATCAACTTCAACATTATTACCCTCCAAGAATCTCTCTGGTTTGAATTCTTCAGGATTCTCCCAGTATTCTGGATCTCTCGCTATTGCCCATGCATTCACCATCACTTGTGTCCCACTTTTAATGTCGTACCCCTTCACTTTTATATCTTGCATGCTTTCCCGAGGAACTAACAAGGGAACTACAGAGTGTAGGCGTAGTGTTTCTTTCACCACTGCCCTTAGGTAGGGCATCTCACTCATGGCATCTTCTGTTATAATTCGAATACCACCAATATTGTCACCTACATGGATATTTGCAACCTCCTCTTGCAATTTCTTCATCACATTTGGATGCCTTATTATTTCTGCCATTGCCCATTCTAGGACTGCGGATGTGGTGTGCGTACCCGCACCAAACATGTCCTAAATCATATATGTACACATTTATATATATTGAAAATATATCATGTAACTGAAAATATATGCAATTAAGGAGAATGTTCAAATCTCATTTTGATACTTGAACTATAGGTTGCATTCCATTTTTGTCCTTAAACTATTTTTCTATCTATTTTGGTCTTCAAATTATTCTATTTATTCTATTGTTAGTCCAAATTCCAAAACATAATTTTGTCTAGTTTTTGCCATTAACTCTGACCTCGATAGTTGAGGTAGACGATTTTTTCCTATCTTAATAAATTGACAAAAGAAAAAGAAAATTATTCTTTCTTAATTACAAATTGGAGATAAATCTATGGTTGATTTTTTTTATAAGAAGGAAGATTTTTCTTTCTCTCTTCTCCAACTCACTTATCGAAACATATATAATTAAGAGATAGATCGTGCAAGTGTCATTGATAATAGCAGAAACTAGATGAAACTACAATCGGGGCTAGCGGTGGAATAAATAAGTGGGAAAATTTAAGGATCAAAATGAAACAAAAAATAATTTAGGAACTAAAACAAAATTTACTCTATAACTTAGGGATTAAAATGATGTTTTGACCTAAAGAGAATGGCAAAAACACCCTTTTGGTCCCCAAACTATACATTAATTGTCAATTTTGTCTCCAATCTTTTTTTGATGTCAATTTCATCCCAAATGTTTCAAATTTTGGTCAATTTTATCATTTTCTCATATTTTAATTAAATATTAACGACAAAATTTACGTGACTAATGATATGTAATGTAAAATTGTTAGGAAAAAATAACTCAAATTTTAACTTAGATTTAAAAACATGATAACTCTTGTTGTTTATTTATTGAAAAAAGTTAGTCAAAAGATAAAATTGACCAAAATGTGAAACATTGGAAGACAAAATTGACCGTAAAAAGAAAATTAAACACAAAATTGACAATTTATGTAAAAATTGGACACCAAAAAGAATGCTTTTGCCTTTTTACTTTTTTTGGTCAGAAAAAGAATGCTTTTGCCAAAGAGAATAAATCATATCTCTAGATGTTAATTACCATGATCAAAGCCTTTATGACTGTTCTGTCAACTTGAAAGCCCGTGGAGTGAGTCCTTTGAATCTCAAGCAAAACGTCCACAAAATCTTGATGTTCTTTTGGACTATCATCACCACGATCAATATGTTCTTGAACTACTTCATCCAAGATTTCATCTAACTCTTCAGCAACTTTGTGTGCTCTCCGATACACCCCACTCACACTTCCAACCCAATCTAGCCATGGGATATAATCCCCTACAACATTCACACCCAACAGAATAAATAACCTTCTCAGAAGATCATTGAACTTACTCCCTTTCTCTCCACTCCCATGGCCATATTTCCTTCCCAAGGCCACCCTACAAATAAAATCATTCGTCAACGTCGATAACAATTCGGTCACATTCACACTCGAACTTCCACGACTACACTTGTTGAGTACGTTTTGTATCATTAAGGTTGTCTCTTCCTCCCTCACGCCTTTAAGGGACTCAACCATTTTGTGGCCCAGAAGATGTGTCACACCTAAGCTTCTTATTTGCCTCCAGTACTCTCCGTACGGTGCAGACGCCATGTCCTTGCAGCCATACATGAGAATCTCGAACATTCTATTGTGAGGCCTGCTTGCGAAAATGAGATCATGGGTTTTCAATATATCGCAAGCTAATTCAACAGAAGAGACCACGAGAAGTGGTACTTTCCCGAGATGAAGGAGCATCATGGGACCGTATTTTTGAGCAAATGTTTGGAGTGTACGGTGAGGGTGGGAGCCTAGTTGATGAAGATTTCCTATGATTGGCAGTTTTGGTGGAGAAGGAGGGAGTGAGGTTTTTGCAATTCTGGATCCCAATATCCATTTGGTTATAAGAATGAAGGTGATGAGTAAGATTAGAGTTTGCAACAACCATGTCGGACTTGTTAGAAAACTCAACATTTTCGTTTTTCTACTCTCTCTGTTTCCTCTCTCTGTTTTGCTCTGTTTTGGTGATTAAGTAATGCTATTGATCGGATTTGTTTTGTGTGGTTATAAATGCGTAAAATCTGTCACATGTGCTCATCGGGAAATAACGGGTTGTGGTGGTAATGTAATGGGTGGGGTTTGTGAAAAGTATGTAGATGTTGTCTTGACTCTTAGTATAAAGTAATTTCAGTCAGTGTGCTTCACGTTCAAAATGAAAACTATAAAAAAAAATGGTCAAAGTGCACTTTTGGTTCCATAACTTTTGCTAAGGTCTCAAATTGGTCCCATAACTTTTTTGGTTGCAGTATTGTTCTCATATCTTTTGTTGAAGTTGCAGATTTGGTCTTGTGTTACACTTTTGGTCCCATATCTTTGGGTCATGTTGCATAATTGGTCATATATCTTTTAGTCATGTTGCATAATTGGTCTCATTTATTTGGGTCAGATGCAAAATTAATCTCATATCTTTGGATCAAGTGGGACTAATAGTGAAACTTTTTACAAAAATATGGGACTAATTCTACAACCTGACCAAAAGATATAAGACTAAAAGTGATACATGACCTTTACCAAAAAAAAAGTGATACATGACCAAATTTGCAACTTTTTGCAAAGATATGGGACCAAAAGTGCAAGAAAAAAAGTTTTGGGACCGAATTGAGACTTGAGCAAAAGTTATGGAATCAAAAGTGCACTTTGACCAAAAAAATTAAAAGTCTATTTGATTTCTATTTTTGAAAACAACTTGTTATTTTTAAAAATTAAAAAATCTATTTGGTAATCTAACTTTTTATATTTTATNCTATAATAATAAGAAATCTTTTTCATCAAAATTCAATAAAAAAAAAATTGTAGAGCCAAGTATATTTATTTTAGGGTAAATTACATAAAAGGGCCATGTGGTTTGGCCTATTGTCATATAGGGTCCTATGGTTTAAAAAGTGTCAAATAAGGGTCTTGTGGTTTGCTCTGTTAACAAAAATGGTCCTGAGGTATATTTCTGTCCAAAATTTGACGGAAATTTTGGCTAAAATATTATTTTTAGACCCTAATTAATTAATTTTTATGTGTTTGACTCCCTCTTTGTATGAGGGGACTTTGACGCAAAAAAAAAAAGTTTCGTAATAGTAAAATGAAATTTCACCCTTCTCCTCCCTCTCAATCTCTCTTCTCTTCCACCTTCGTCTCAAATCCCAATCCCTCTCACCTCCAAAAATTCAACTCACTGGAACTGGCTTGGTGAACACGAGTTTAGCACTCATTGTGAATTGTCTTTTTGCTTTGGAAGAATCTGATCTTCCTTATGTTGTGAAATCTCCAAAAGATGGAGATATTTTGACTCAAGGTTGTCAAGATTTCAACACGAAGCTCTTTATGAGCATGACGACACACCCCAACGAGCGAATCGGAATCTACTACCACAAGCTCGACGTCTACACCTCTTACCGCAACCAACAGATCTCTCTCGGTACGGTGCTTCCGGCCACCTACCAAGGCCATAAAGATGAAACTGTGTGGTCACCGTTTCTCTATGCCACGGCGATTCTGGTGTCGCCGTTCGTTTTGGATTCTCTCCGACAGGACCAGAATGCAGGGGGCGTTCTCGTCAACGTCAAAGTCAACAAAAGGGTGAAATGGAAGGTCGGCACTTAGGTCTCCGGCAAGTACCATCTTTATGTTAACTGCCCGGCATGTATCAGATTCGACGGAGACGGCGGCGCCAGTACCTGCGTTGTTGGCCCTGCTGTCAAGGTCCAGATTTTACAGACTTGCAGTGTTGATGTTTGATAAATTCATGTTCGCGACGATTGGGAACCCGATGCGGAAAATCTCAGGGGTAGTGAAATTGGATGTGGGGAATTCGGAGGAGGAGAGAAAAGAGTGTACTGTGGGATACAGAATGTTCGGCGAAGGGACTCTGAATCAGATTTATGGATAGTGAGTTGAATTTTTGGAGGTGAGAGGGATTGGAATTTGAGACGGAGGTGGAAGATGAAGAGAGATGGAGTGGGAGGAGAAGGGTCAAATTTTATTTTACTACTATGAAACTTTTCTTTTTTTGCGTTAAAGTCCTCTCATACAAATAGGGAATCAAACGCATAAAAATTAATAGTTAGGGTCTGAAAATATTTTTTTAGCCAAAATTTCCGTCAAATTTTGGACAAAATTATACCCAGGACCCTTTTCGTTAACGGAGCAAACCACAAGGCCCTTATTTGACACTTTTTAAACCACAGGACCCTATCTGAAAATAGGTCAAACCACAAGGCCGTTTTCTGTAATTTACCTTAAAAATTAATATTAATCACTAAGTTGTATCTTTGGATTAATATGAGCTATGAAATTCATATAGAGATGAATAATAAAACAAAATAACATTTGATTAAAAGATCTTGATAAATCAAATGCTAAAAGCATCCATAGGATTGATCCTTTCTTAGTAACTTTATTTGATAAATCTTTTTCATTGGTTATCTAATTACAACAAACTAACCTCAAATAATATAATACCTATATAACTAATCCACCTATATTTTAACGCTTTAAGTTTAGGTTTGTTATCGAATTTTTTTAGACTAGCAAACATGTTTCCATCATACCAACAAAACCCAATTAAATTAGTGTCTAAAAGCAGTTAAACAATGATTTATTTTAATAACTTTCTCGAGTACCGCATAAAACTGTCTAACTATCTCAACCTCGTTGGCCAATTTAAGAAAGAGATGAAGAAAAAAACATAATAATTAAATTTATTATAAAGCGAATCAAATCATGTCACAAAAAAAAATATTAAACTACATCCCTAATAAACCGTTCATAATCCTAGAGGATAAGAAAAGCCTAGCTCCAAGTGGTGGCTCCAATCCAAAAGATCACCATTTTGCGACCGTGGATACTCTGCCGTACTGCAGAAGGTGCAGTGCGGCAAGGACTAATTGGAGCGCGCCACGTGTATGCCATTGTACACATGGCATGCTTTGATCCATTGGTCATCACCGCACTGCACCTTTTTCAGTACGAGAGAGGATCTTTTCCCTCATTTCACGCCCAATTCAACTTAGACCTTGGTTTCACTCTCCCTTGACTCATTGTCACACAAAATGCATAGGAAATGCTTACTTACGATGACAGAGGAATATTAGATTATGAGCACTCTTAACTTGAAATGTCAAATGAATAAAATAAGTCACGAAAATAACAAAAATAATTAAAATATAATAAATGTTGGCAATATTTAGGAAACACAAATTTAAGATATATCAGGCTAAAATTCATTTTAGATCAATATAAAAGGCTTTGAATTTATCTTAAATAAGGTTTAAATAACTCCAATTTACAGAGTTATTATTAATACATTGTTCCAAAGTCGTTGTATTCATCTTTGAAACGAGATATATATATATATCCAACTTCATTGGTTTTACTGTTGATAAACTAGAAAATGGTCAGACTTACCTAGTTCAACAAGTGTGGGCTGCAAGAGCAAGTTTGAGTGTCCAAGTACCTACAAGAACTTCACAGGGGGGCCTTGCAAGGAATACTCCGACGCTCAAGTTAGAATGTGAGGGATGTGAAAGCAAGAGAATTCTAAAAGTGAGAAGTAGCTAACCTTTGTCTGCTGGGTTGAGCTCTATTTATAGAGCAGGGTGAGAGTGGTGGCCAGCGCACGGGGCGCACCACGTTGTTGAGCACGATCTCCACCAGCGAGAGTGGTGGAGACCGAGATTTGCGGGGCAAGGCTCCAGCGGACTAGAGAACGTGGGTATGACCAAGTCCATGGCCCACGATCTCCAGCAAGGATGGAGACCGAGAATTGCGGAGCAGGGCAATCGTGGGTGACTGCGTCAAGCTGGGGGCGAGCGCCGTAATCCTGGATGGATCACGGCTGCCCCTAAATGTGCGGAGAGGCATTTGACTGGTTCGAGTGCGCCTTGAAGTGTTTGGAGGGGAGAAGAGGCCTGGAGCGAGGGCCTATTAGGCGTACGCCCAAATAGTGATGTATCAGCTATGATACAATTGGTCCACTTTCGAGACCTCGATTTGACCTTGTTTGTTAATGGTTTCAACTTACTAAATATATAACTGACTCATCAATCCATAATTAGGGGCTCGAAGCATTCAAACTTGAAATAAACGATATATGATCTCATTTAATAATTTGGGACTAATAATGAAGAATCATGAAAACATGTAGGATCAATTTGAAATAAATAAAATATTTATAACCAATTTGAAATCTATCCTATACTTTTGGGACTAATGTGAGTATTTAGTCATTAACCTTTAAAAACAGGGGCGGACACTTGAAGGAGTGACGGGGGCCACGACGGCCCCTAAATTTCTTGTAGCACATATATATATATATATACTAGGGGCTTTGCGTGCCCTAACGGGCACGCAAATATGTATGTAAAATAAATAAGGGACTAAATTGTTAACTTTGTAAAGAAAGAGAGACCAAATAGTAAATTTTCTCTTATTTTTAATTTCATAGACTATAGTTTTAAACATGGACGACCAGAAAGGGGTGGAGCCATATAATATAAGATATATATATATATATTAGTTATACATATAAATACCTGTATGAAGAAAGGTCGTAGAGAGTCGAAGAATTAATTTAGACTTTCTTACTGCTTTTTTAACTTTATACATTTATTCCTTGTCATTTATTTTGTTTTATTCAATAGTTTTTCCTTTATAGTTTCTCGTTTTCCAAGCACCGTATCAAAACAAAAAAATTGCCTCTTACAATTCATCATTCTTCAATATTTCATGATTCGCTCAAATTCTAATGGGTTCATTTTCCATTATTCTCTCTTTATAATTTATGTCATTTAATGTAATAACTTAATATATTAAGAGATGCATTCAATTTTATGTGAAAACTTTGTTTGAGTTTAATAACCTAACTTTAAAAATAAGATGATATTTATCGTTAATTTATTGAAAAAAGTTAGTCAAAAAATAAAATTGACTAAAATGTAAAACATTGTGACGAAATTGACCACAAAAAAATATTGAAGATGAAATTGACAGTTGGTGTGATATTTGAAAACGAAAAAGATACTTTTACCTATTATAAATATGATTAAAATAATAATATATTATTATTTACATATATGTAAACAATAAATTAACAAATATGATCAAAATTTTTGTTTTATATTTATATAATATTAATATTTTATATTTTACATAAATATATATTTCATGTTAGCCCCTCTCATCAATTCCTGATTCTGCCCAAGACCAAGAAGGTAATAACAATTAAATAACTATTTATTTTATTTCCATTGTATTTAGAACATAAAAGGTTTTAATTTAATTTTATATTCTAATAAACTAATAGAAATTAACATGTATTTATGTAAAATAAATAATGTTATAAACTAATAGAAATATATTCTATACGTATCAAATTTACTTGTATTGATAAAGCACACATAATGTTATAAAAGATAATAATTAAAGAGATGATATAAAATATAATCAAAATTATTTCCAACAGAAGAAATCCACGTTCCACTATTCACATCCTTAAAAAATATACATGAATTAGAATAAATAAATCGTTCCTACTTTATTTGCGACAAAAATCGCAATAAAAAAATGCACATTAATGCAATTAATGTAATAACTATATATACGCATGTATGTACATTCAATATACCGTGCTTACTCATCACCAGCTCCATTACAATAAATAATTCAATGGAGGGAAAATATCAATTGGTTCAAATGGTAAATATTTTTTTTGTTTGGTAGTTAAAAATTTAGGTGAGAGGATGGCACCCCAAGGTCAGGGCAGACCTCCGGGCTCAAATTAAGAACACTTACAAATATACTTACAGATAACTCACCAAATGAGACATTACTAGAAATCGAACTCAAACCATGCAATTGTCATGAGTGGAAGGTGATCAAATGAGCCAAACCTCGTTGGCTCAAATGGTATATATTTTGGTATCGCTTACTTTGTAAATATAATTACTCATGTTAGAAAATGAGAAGATCTCACGCCATAGTCAAGTATGTGATATAAACATCGAATTCAGTCGGAACAAAACTCAGGATTGAAAAAAATAAAAGAGTGGAAAGAAAACATATTAATTGAAAAAAAAGGTTAAAATATCTAAATGTGCATCCTAATGTTCATTTCGATTCTTTATTCATAGTCAAAATGTTCAAATTGGCCCTATATATTGACAAAATATTTCATTTTGGTCCATAACTATTGAATATAGTCATTTCTCTCGTTTCAAATTCGAATGTGACGAGTTCAGAGTTACGTATTATTCTCAAAAAGTATTTTCTCTAGCTATCTAGTTGAAGACGTCAACAAATGAGGTCAAATTGATCTTAAAAATAGATCGCTCGTTACACGACCAAACAAACAAAATTGATCATATTGCTCTCGTGTTAAATTTGTATGCGACGAATTTAGAGCTACAAGTTACTTTTAACAAATCTTTTGAACTTGAAATTAGAGATGAGAGTAATATGACCAAATTCAATAGTTTGAGACCAAAATGAAATATTTTACCAACATTTAAGACCAATTTAAAACCTCTTGAAATGTGAAGGACCAAAATAAATGTTAGGGCATACATTTAGGACAAATGACCCTTTAATCCAAAAACATTAGATAAGATTATTTAGCTTTTTTGGCCACAATTTGTTAACAGGATATATCTTGAAACATAAGTTTTTTTTTTGGTAACATCTTGAAACATACTTTTAAAGCTTTAGCTACAAAATTTGTTCGCCATACGTCCTATTTTAAATAATAAACTTTATAGTGCCCTTGTGGTGGTTTCAAGCCCCACATGAGTGGATAAAGAGTGTGTGTGTGAGAGTATTTAAGTGGGATATATGGGAATAAGGACTAACCCCCGCGTTAGATGTTTTGTCTATTCCTGTCTCTGGTCAAAAAGAGAAACGCATGTTCATGAGAGGTAAAACTAGGGTGGGAGCGCAAAGTGCGTGCTTGAGGCATGCCCTTGTGGTGGTTTCAAGCCCCACACTGGTGGGGAGTGTGTGTGAGTATTTAAGTGGGTTATATGGAAATAAGGACTAACACCCGCGTTAGGTGTTTTGTCCATTTCTGTCTCTAGCCCAAAAAAAAAATAATAAACTTTATATCAATTATATTGAAATTTAAACTCATACGAGATTGAACCTGTAATTAAATCAAAAGAAAAATAGTAGAGATATACATAAAATAAATTATACAGATGGCGATTCCCGTGCATGTACCATTTTTTTTTCTTTATTCAGGAAATTGCATTTAAAATTGAGATGGAATATATGAATTAATAGTCATCCTTAAATCGTTTTTTATTAATTATTATATTGGCCTGAATTAATTATTATAATTATTACTAGGTATATTTGCGACATTATATTAATTGAATATTATACATGATAAACTAGAAAATGGACACACTTACCTAGTTCAACGAATGTGGGCTGCGAGAGCAAGTTGATCGTCCAAGTACCTACAAGAACTTCACAGGGGGCCCTGCGAAGAATACTCCGACGCTCAAGTTAGTGTTTGAGAGATGTGAGAGTAAGAGAATTCTGAAAGGTGAGAAGTGGCTAACCTTAGTCTGCTGAGTTGAGCTCTATTTATAAAGCATGGGGAGAGTGGTGGCTAGCGCGTGGGGCGCACCACGTAGCCAGGCACGATCTCCACCAGCGGAGGTGGTGGAGACCGAGATTTGCGGAGCAAGGCAATCGTGGGTGATTGCGTGTCGTTTCGCTAGGCGGGCGCCAGGAGACTGGAGAACGCGGGTGTGACTAAGCCCGTGACCCACGATCTCCCCCAGCGAGGATTGCGGAACCAGGCAGTCGTGGGTGACTGCGTGTTAGTCTGGAGGCACGCGCTGTGACCCTGGATGGATCACGACCGCCCCTAAGTGTGCAGAGGGCGCTCAATTGGTTTGAGTGCGTCTTGCCATGTTCGGAGGGTTGAAGGTGCCCGGTTCAAGGACTATTCAGGCGTACGCCCAAATAGTGATGTATCAATACATTAATACCCGGCATTATCTAACTTAAATTAGCTCATTAAATCGGCATGCACTTTTGTTTTGACTTGATTTCATAGCTTATTTTTTAAAATTTAAACGATTTTTTTTTTTTGGTTTTATAAATACACACACATTGGCTTACATAATCAGAAATCCTATGGAATTGAGTTTGAGCAAAATAAAAAAGAAACAATGCTATAAAAAAAATTGCAGAGTTGTTACTTGTTAGACTTTTTAAAAATTCAATTTTATATTTTAAATTTTAGTTTCTTTTAGTCAATTTTTTCACTTATGTTTTTAAAATGATTCAATTTCTTCCTAATGCTTATTCCATATGAATTCTTAAAGCATTTGTCCTATGTGTTTTAGTATCTTAGCAAGGTTTTTATTGTTAAATACCTAAAAAAATGCTTGAATAGTATTTAAATAATTGTGAAATTTGACTATATTAATTATTCATAAAAAAAGTATAATTTGAGACAACAAAGAATTTAACAAACGGTTTAGGCCATGTTTGAGAGTGTTAATGAGAATAGAGTGAATAATAGTAATTAATAGAATAGAAGGAGTATAATTGAATATGTTATTTGAGAGTTTTTGTTGGGATATGGCTCCACTCTTGGTGGATTGGACCCAGTCAAATATAATCCAATATAATAATTATTAAATATTATTATTAAGTGCATTAACTAATTATTTTAATTAATTAATTATTATTGGCCAATTATCATGGAAAGTAGGTTGAGAAGATATTTTTATAATATCCCACTATTATTGATTTTTGATATATTCAAAAATATACCCACGCACATACACACGTTCAACGAGAGGAAGTTCCGGGAAGGGGAGTTATTTCCTCCAAAACATGGGTTGAATGTGTGTATGATGTGAGTCTCAATTGGTGTGTAGAGTGTATATTCTGAGATTAGGAATACACTCTCTAGCTTGCTCTTTCCAATTTTTTTTCTTCCTCTCATGGTATATTTGCTGTATAGACCGTTTGTACGAGGATTTGAGTTCGAGTTTATAATCGGGTCTTCGCGTGGGTATTTGGATTCGACATCCAGGTGCGCCCGAAGTCTTTTAGTTTTTAATGAGGAAATTAATGAAATACTATTAATCTGCTCTGATTATAATCGTAATAAGCATGTTCGTTTGCGCTTTTTTTTTTATCAAATTATAATCTTGATTTTTTTTATAATAAAACACACCCAATTACATTTATACCCCTATATATATACCTATAATTACCTATACTCTAATACATCAATCACACATCATAAGGCTAAAATGGTAATTTACTTGAAATGGTCGACCGATTTTGTCAACGGTTGATCGAATATTGACCTGAGAATGTTATCAGGCACGACGTTCGGTCGACCGATGAAAAAAATGATCGATCGAATATCGACCTGAGAATGTTATCAGGCCCGACGTTAGGTTGACCGATGCAAAAAATGGTCGATCGAATACCTGAAATGAGCCACATTGAAATTTTTTTTGGGTCCGGAGTTCTTTTTTACATTCTCTCTCATCTTGTGCCAAACGGTGGACTATTTTTTTTTGGTAGTCCACCGAATGTCGGGGCCTGATTCGAAAAAATACTACACTTTAGTCCTTTCGGTCCACCATTTCGGAGGCAAAAATAGAATGGTCAACCAAACCAAATAAGCACCTCACAAGTTGCCTATGATTATAATCATATTTTCACAATTCCCAAGGCAAACAGTGACACAATCTGATTTTTTTTAAAAGCAACAATCACATCCAAACACACTTTCATTATAATCAAATCACATCTTACTTTTTCCAACTTTTTCTTCCATTTCTACCCCTATACAATTTATCAATTTACTTACCCTTCTATCTACCAACCACAATCATTATATACCTATTTCAATAATTTCACACCAAATAATAAACTTTCATCCAAACACCAATATACAAATAATCAACTTTGATTATAATCATACTTTGATTATAATCAGAGCAGATTTTATCATAAGCGCAAACGAATGGAGTCATAGATAGTGGAATATAATAAAATGATTTATTATTATTATTTTTTTCGATATAATTCTAGTTAGATTTATTTGGTATATGAAAAGGTGAATAAAATTATAATTTTAATAAAATTAGAAGCACATAATTGTCTGTTAAATGCTAAGCCACTTTGACCAAATACAAGGGTATTTATATAAAGGGTAAATTATATTTTGATACCTATAGTTTGGTCTTATTTTGATAGCCTCAGAGACAAAACGTGCTATTTCTGTATGACTTGCTTTTCACCGTTAACGGTTAACACAAAGGGACCTTGTGATGAATGTGTGTGTGTGTGAGTATTTAAATAGATTATATGGGAATAAGGACTAATACTCGCGTTAGGTGTTTTGTCCATTCTTGTCTCTGGCAAAAAAAAAAAAAGGGACCTTGTGGTTTACTTTCATTAGCATTTAACTAAAAGTCTTGGTGTAGTTCAATCTTAATTATTGGTTTTCAGTGCATCTTAGTTCTCAATTTCTATTGTATCTTAAATTATAATTTATTTCCCAACAACATTTCTTTTTTGCGTCTAGGTCCTCTTCTTTTGGTAAAACAGATCAAAACACAACAAATTAAAATAATTAAAGGAGTTTCCTACAATTTCATCCAGGGACTAGAGAGTTATTAAAAAAATTGTAGAAAGATTGTTAGTGTTTTATTGAATCAGAATCTTCCCTCCTTAATTAATTACATATTGAACTCAAATATTTATCATTTTTGTCATATTAGTCCTTGGGACACTAAACGCAGGTCTGTATTTATCATGGTAATTAAAACTGGACCGATCGGTTCAACCAGTTGGACCACGAATCGGTCTCCAGTCCGATCCGAGTTGAAGAGAAAACCGGCCATGTAAAGAACCGCTAGAAAATCGGGCGAACCGGCCCTGAACTGCTAAAACCGGCAAGAACCGGCCGGGTTAAAACACAATCGGTTCCTTGTTTTGAAGAAAAAAAAATCAAACCAAGCAACCAGATCTGGATTCTGGATCGAGAAGAAGAAGGTTTGGATGGAGAAAAACAGATCTGAACAATAAAAGAAGATATAAATAAACAAAAAGCTTTGAAAAGAAGATGGACATCAAATGAAGATGACAAATAGTGGATGAAGAAGAATGAGCAGGAAGAAGGATGAGCAGAGCGTGAGTTGCGTATGACTCAGGAGACATTGAGAAAATGAAAGAGAATTGATAAGCAAACAAAAATTAAAAGATGCTTAGAAAAAGAAAAAAAAAGGGATTAAAATATACTGCACTTGGGAAATGGCCCTACTTGGGAAATGATGAAAGTCTTAAATGATTACTACTGGAAAACCAAAAATGAATAGTGGGGTTAAAAAGTCATATTTGATATTTGAATGTAAAGAGATTTTGTGAAATAAAATAAAATAAATTATGTATAATTAAATAATGTTTTATAATTTATATTTTGTGCATTAAATAATTACTATTAACTTCTTTTTAAATTTAAATTTTATTTTTTTAGTCTTTTTTAATTTATTTATTTGTCACCGGTTGAATCCCGGTTGAACCACGATTGAACCATTGAACCTTGAACCGCTATCTCAACCGGTTCAAAACAGTAGAGTATATTGGTTAATTTGAGTTAATTTTTTTGGCCAAAGTGCGAATTTGGTCATGTAACTTTGCTCCAAGTCCCAAATCAGTCCTATATCTTTTTTTGTCTTGAATTTGGTTCTGTATCTTTGCTCCAAGTCCCGAATCAGTCCTATATCTTTTCTTGTCTCAGTTTTGGTTCCATATGTTTTGAAAACCTCCCACCATTAGTCCTTTGTCCATTTTGAATTACAGTTTAGTCCTGAAAAGTTCAAGTCCCTTTCACTTTAGTCTCTGACTATCAAAATGAAAGTGAAAGAGCATCCCTGAAGATTCTCAAACCTTACATCTTGGTCCCTAATCCATGAATTCTTCATGAAATGGAATAAAAATACAAAAACAACACAAATTAAAGCAAATGACAGAAGGAGCAAAACTGAAAACGCAAAAAATTTAAAACCCATCAAAAAATGCCTCAAACTTGTCGGAAAACATACGGAAATCACCGAGAAACTCAAGAACTCATCCGAAAATCCCAATATTTCCTCACTGAAATCTCACTCAAATAATCGCCCTCAAATACTTTAAGAAAGAATTTTCGAAAATCCAAAAATGAGAATCTTCAGGGATGCTCTTTCACTTTCATTTTGATAGTCAGGAACTAAAGTGAAAGGGACTTGAAGTTTTCAAGACTAAACTGTAATTTAAAATGGACGGAGGACTAACGGTGGGAGGTTTTCAAAACATATAGGACCAAAACTGAGAAAAAAAAAAGATATAAGACTGATTTGGGACCTGGAGCAAAGATATAAGACCAAATTCGAGACAAAAAAAGATATAGGATTAATTTGAGACCTGGAATAAAGTTACAGGACCAAATTCGCACTTTGGCCTAATATTTTTTTAGGACAAGAATGTACAATAACAGAAAGCATAAAGTTCAATAATTATATTATCTTGTTGGTAATCATAGTGAACTTTCTAGCTAAATCTATATATTTATGTACGGTTGTTCCAAAAGGATGGTATTATTATCCCTCAGGAATGTATAATTGATTCCCATGTTATAATAAAGGATAAAATTTCGAATTGTTCCCTTATGAACAAAGTAAATTTTAAATTGATTTCTTATTCTTCGTTTGTTTCAGATATTGGTGCTATATATTTTTATAATGTTTTTAGTTGGTTTAAAAAATATTGAATATGGCTGTGAATGAATAATGGGTAATTGATCAACATGAGCTCAAGGATATGGCTGTGAATTTCTTCAGGAACCTCTACATTCGTGACCCTCAACCTCCCACTATGACTGATGTGCCGAGGAATAAATTCCCCAGACTTTCAGAGGAGGCCATTAGAGAAATTCACAAGGAGATCACTGATGAAGATATTAAAGAAGCGTTTTTTAGTATGAATCCTCTGAAGAATCCTGGTCCCAATGGTATTCACGCAGCTTTCTTCCAGAATAATTGGGGTGTCGTGAGTGGTACTGTTTGTGCCTTCATCAAACTTTGCTTCAGGGATCCTCATCATATCAAACGGGTTAACGAGACTATCCTTGCTCTTATTCCCAAGACGGATTCCCCGGAAAGTATTAAACATCTTCGGCCTATAGTTCTTTGTAATGTCATTTACAAGTGCATCACTAAAATCATCTCTATTTGCCTGAGACCTTACATGGATTTTCTCGTGGATCCAGCCCAATGAAGTTTTGTGGAGGGGAGGGCTACCACAGATAACATTATTATTGTTCAAGAAGCTATTCATGCTATGGAAAGGAAGAAAGGGAAAAAAGGAATGATGGCTATTAAAGTTGATCTTGAAAAAGCTTCTGATCGCCTTGATTGGAGTTTCCTGGAAGACACTCTCCTTGATATTGGCATGTCAAGTCATATGGCAGGTGTTATTTTGGAATGTGTTTCTTCTGCCAATATCAGGGTTCTTTGGAACAAATCTCTTTCGGAACCTTTTAATATGGGGAGAGGAGTTCGGCAAGGTGATCCTCTTTCGCCTTTTCTTTTTGTTCTGTGTATGGAGAGACTTGATCACATTATAGGGAGAGCTGTTGAAAATGGTAGTTTGAAGCCGATTTCTCTCTCTAGAAATGGTCCTAAGTTGTCTCATCTTTTCTTTGCTGATGATTTGGTCCTTTTCGCGGAGGCTTCTATTTCTCAGGTTGATGTCATCCTTGACTGTCTCAATACTTTTTGTGTTGCTTCGGGTCAAAAGGTTAGTGCTGAGAAAACAAGGATTTTTTGTTCTAGAAATATTCACATGAATATCAAGCAAGCTATTAGTAATGCTTCTCATTTCCCTTTGACGGCGAACCTTGGGAAGTATCTTGGAGTGCCTCTCCATCACGATCGGGGGTCCAAGAGGCACTACACTTTCATTATTGACAAAGCGCATAGAAGACTTTGTGGTTGGAGAATGAAGAAGCTTGCTTTTGTAGGAAGGGTGACCCTTACATGGTCTGTGCTTGGTTCCCTTGCCTCTTACTATATGAATACTACTCTGATTCCTAGAAGCATCTGTGAAGATATTGATAAACTTAGCAGACAATTCATTTGGGGGTTAAGTGATGGTGTGAAGAAAATGCATCTCATGGCTTGGGATAAGCTCTGTCAACCTAAAGAGAAAGGAGGATTGGGTCTTAGGTCTTCTAAACTTACTAATTTGGGATGGGAACTTATTTCTAGACCTGACAAACTCTGGGTTAAGGTTATGAAAGCGAAATATCAATGTGGTGATAACAAAATTCCTGTTGTTGATAAAAAAAACTACTGAATCCAACTGCTGGAGAGGAATTAGACATGCTTGGAAGTATGTGGAGAAGGGAATAAAATGGAGAGTTGGGGATGGAACTCAAGTTAGATTCTGGATTGACATTTGGTTGACAAAGAGACTCTTCTTAATTTTGCCCGTATGCCTTTTGACATGGACAATTTGAAGAATAATGTGTGTGATTATACAAATAATGAAGGAGAGTGGAATTGGCATATCCTTCAATAGCAGCTCTCTCCCCGTGGTTTAATGAAACTTGCTTCTTTTTTGCCACCAAAGCCAATTGACGGTGAGGACAAGATTGTTTGGAGATTTAATCATGATAATTTGTTCTCTGTCAAGTCTGCTTATAATCTCATTGCTAACTCTAATAGTGGTACATCTGACCGTGGTTGGAAGTATATTTGGGACTGGCATGGACCGCAAAGAGTAAAGACTTGTGTTTGGTTGGCGGCAAGTGATAAACTTCTCACTAACCAAAACAGAGTTTCAAGAGGGTTAGCTAGTTCCAATGATTGTCGCTTATGTGTGGGTAGTATGGAAACTAGTCTCCATGTTTTGAGAGACTGTGATACTGCTAGGCTTTTTTGGGAAGATGCTATTCATCCATCCATGAGGGATGATTTTTTCACTGGAGATATTAAAAACTGGATCCATGCTAATATGAAAGTTGGCCACTTGTGGAAAGATAATGTCCATTGGAGAACTTTCTTCGCTACTGGAGTTTGGGTCCTTTGGAATTATAGGAATATGTGCATCTTTAATCCCTCTATGAGAGGCTGGGAAAATCTGATGGAGAAAGCTTCGTTGAAGGCTGCTGCTGTCGAGCACTGTTGTGCCAATATAAATAACATGAAAATGGGCAAGGTAGAGAAGCTTATAGGTTGGAATTTTCCATCCCTGGGTTGGCATAAATGTAACGTGGATGGCTCTAGTATGCATGGGGCTGTTAACGGGCTGCGGTGGAGTAATTTGTGATTGTTCGGGTCGTTGGATTATGGGATTCATGAAAGGTTTGGGTACTGGTTCGGTTCTTATGGCTGAGCTATGGGCTTTGATTTCGGGGTTTGAAATTTCGTGGAATCTGAGCATTCGTGAGCTCTGTCATAGAGAATGGTCGGTCAACATAACTCACACTCATCGTGAAGGAAATCGTGTAGCGGATAGCCTCGCCAACGATGCCACCAGTGCTGACTTCTCTGTGAAGATGCTACCTTTTCCTCCCACTTACTGCAAAAACCTTCTTAGGGATGATTTAGCCGGTGTGGCCTTCCCTAGATCAGTCATGTGTTAGTTTCTATTTCTGTGTTTTGTTCTCTGTTTCCTTGGAAAAAAAATATTGAATATGGTTATATCTCTTGGATTTATCTAACATGTTCCCTTAGGGCACATTTTAAGGTTTCTTCTGATTGGTTAGTAGAGCATCTTATATCTTGAAATCTACGAAAATTCATTTAAAAGATAATTTTTAATATTTTGAAAACTCACTTGACCAATAAAAAAAACCTTAACATGTGCCCTAAGGGCACATGTTAGAAGGACCCATATCTTTTTCATTTCAAACTTAAATGTAACAAATTCAGAGCCTTGAGTTTCTTTTGACGAGTACTTTGAAATTATCAATAAACAAGGTCAACTCGAATTCCAAGTGAGTAACTCGTTTCACAATCAAACAAGTGAAATTGATCACATCTCTCTCGTTTTAAGTTCGAATGCGACGAATTCGAAATTATAGGCCAAAGTGCGCTTTTAGTCCCATAACTTTTGCTAAGGTCTCAATTTGGTTCCATAACTTTTTTTTTTGGTAAACAGTTCCATAACTTTTTTTGTTACACTTGGTCCCATATCTTTTATTCAANAAAAAAAAAAAAAAAACCACGTGTCTGCTTCTCCCTCCATCATCAACAAAATCAGATCCAACTCTTCTCCTCCATCATCAACAAAATCAAATCCAACTCTTCTCCATTTCCGTATTTCTTCTCTTTAACCATTTTCTCTCTTCATTTTTCAACAATTCCTTCATCTTTGTTGTCGCCATTTCCATGCCGTCACCACCAATTTCTCACTTTCTATTTCATCTTCATCGCAACATCTTCATTTTGCACACCATCTTCGATTTCATCATCAAAATTTGGTAAGTGTTCCAGCCCATCTCTGAATAACTACAAAATGCTCCCGATTCCGTCATTTTCTTTCCCCTTTCACCTTCATTGTAGCCATTGTTATGTTTAACTGATATCTCACCTTCTATTTCATCTTCATCGCAGCATCCTTGATTTTGCACGACATCTTTCATCTGATCATCATTGAAATTTGGTAAGTTTTCCAGCCCATCTCTGAATAACTACAAAATGCCCCCCATTTCGCCATTTTCTTTCCCCTTTGACCTTCATTGTACCATTGTTAGGTCTAAGTGATATGTTATTTGACAGTACACTTTAGTCCTTTTGTGATATGTAACTCGAAATTAATTAGTTAGATTTTAGTAATATGTTATTTGACAATATACAATTTAGTCCTTTTGCCAATGTTCTGTACCCTTCAGTTTCATCACCCATGTTCCTCATAACATTTTAGTCCTGCAATTATTATGTCAATAGATTTTAGTAATATGTTATTTGACAATAGATTTTAGTTGTTGGCTAACAATTTGATTCAGTCTTCAAATTAGTCCTGCAATTATGTAACTCGAAATTAATTTGTTAGATTTTAGTTGTTACCTGAAAGTAATTCCTTAGGTTGTTAGTTTAAAATTTAGTACTCCAAAGTTAAAACCATTTGTGAAGTTTTTACTACCGTTCAATTTGTTCAGCCATGTTTGATTGATTCTTGAAAGTAGTTTGTTAGTCGGTTCTTGAAAGTAGATTAATTTGTAAGATTTTAGTAATATGTTATTTGACAATATACAATTTAGTCCTTTTGTCAATGTTCTGTACCCTTCAATTTCTTCAACCATGTTCCTGATAACATTTTAGTTATGCAATTATTATGTTCCTATATTTTAGTCCTTTTGTCAATGTTTTGGTACCCTTCTATTTCTTAATTTGTTAGATTTTAGTAATATGTTATTTGACAATAGATTTTAGTTGTTGGCTAACAATTTGTTTCAATCTTGAATTTAGTTTATTAGCTGAAACTGGTGTCCTTTTCTTACCTGAAAGTAATTCCTTAGGATGTTAGTTTAAAATTTAGAGCTCCAAAGTTAAAACCATTTGTGAATCTGTTGGTACCGTTCAATTTCTTCAGCCATGTTTGATTGATTAATCAAAGTAGTTTGTTAGTCGTTTCTTGAAAGTAGTTTGTTAGTTTAAAGTAGTTTGTTAGTTTGTGAAGCTGTTCGTACTCTTCAATTCCTCCTCCCATGTTTGATTGATTCTTGAAAATAGTTTGTTACTTGATTCTTGCAAGTAGTTTGTTAGTTGGTCATTACCATTAAAAAAAAGGTAGTCACTACAAACTTGAGTCATGGAAGATGCAAATTCCAACATGCCTCATAGCACATTGACAACAAATTCAGTCATCCAAAAACAAGCAAGACAAAAGCGGCGCATTATATTACTTCAAAAGCGAGCAAACACATGCCAAGGTACTCATATTTTTCCTACTTGCTCTGATGATGTTTTAAAAGTTGCATTTAGATCTGGATACTTGCTTTAATGCCTGTGAGAAGTTGAAATTCTTAATAGATGTGTCACTGACATAACTATTTTCCCTGTTAACAGAAAACTTTCCTTTTCAAGTAGCTTCTATTATAAATACATCTGCTTCCTGTATAAGTAACGACCCATCATCTCCTATGATGGAAATTCAAACACCAAATAGGACCAAAGGTAGTACTCTAAATATAGGGTTTCTTTTTCTGAATATCATTTAGTGTCATTGTCACTAACTTTTCTCTTCTGCCAAACACAGAATCCCATCCTCTTAATCAAACCTCGACTCAAATCTCATTCTCTGCTGCTGCAAAAACATGCGAAGGTACTCATATTTATCCTATTTGCTCTATTGGTGTTGTAATAGTTTCATTTAGATTTCAATATTTGCTTTAATGGCTGTGAGAAGTGGAAATTATGAACTTATGTGTCAATGCGTTAACTATTTACCGTGTTAATAGATCCTAATCCTTTTTAAGTACCTTCTATTCTTAATACATCTACTATTGCTACAAGAAAGTACTCATCATCTCCTGTGATGGAAATTCAGACACCAAATAAAAGCACAGGTCCTACTTTAAATATAAACTGCCATTTTTTTTTCTTTCAGTTTCTCTTCTGTCACTAACTTTTCTTTCTACTGAACACAGAATTTCATCCCTTTAATCAAAACTCATCTCAAGTTTCATCAGCTGCTGCTGCAATTTCTCCACAATCCCCTCTTATGACATTAAGAGGCACATCATTTCAATTTCCAAGTAGGACTCCACTATCAAATTTCACAACAACCGAAATGAATATGTCCTATTCAATTAGGAATTCACATAGAGGTACTGTTATATATTGCTGAACTCTACTTAATTCTCTGCAGATATGTTATGCTACAAATCTAATTTCAAAACTTTTTTCCTCCACACAGGACAATGTAGTACTCCAAAGTTAAAAATCATCTGTAAGCAATTCAAGTTCTGATGAGAATTGTTCACCCAATCAGCTCATGCAACAATCACCTTCACACTCTTCTTCTATGACCCCAAAATCACATTTAACCACGCTGGAGATGAATCTTACTCCTATATTAAACCAGATAGATATGGGTATGATTCTCAGTCTATATGTCTATGAATTTAACTTTAATGACTCCCTAATTTCAAGGACCCCCCTTCTAATGTATATCTTATTGGTTATGAAAATTCAAATGCAGTCCAAAATTCATCAACAACAATTAAAGTTCTGCAAAAGCAAGCAAGACAGAAAAGGATGCTGATTGATGCGCAAAAGCGTTCCCAGAGAAGAAAAATTGCTGGTATTTCACATCAGTATCAATTCTATTTAATTAAGAAAATAGTCAATCTGTAAATGACTTAGAATATTTCATTGTTCTTTCCAACAGCCCCGTCAAGTACTTCAAATGAGCAACCTAATAATTTAAATGCAGACGGAAGATGTTCTCATGGAATTGACATCAGGACTCCACTTTCTAAATTAACAGCTTCACATCTTAATGTCGGGCCAACCCAGAACAGTGTGGTTTCAGGTATGTATTAAATCTGCCCCTCCATTGTCTATTTACATTTACAAAATGAGTATAGATTTAATAAAAATGTTCTCTTTTTTTGCACTCAATCTGCAGAAGTAAATGAACCTACAATACAGAATGAATCTGTACAGATCTATAACCCAAATGGTTACAATTTTTTCACTCAATCTGATCAACAAAATGAAACTACAATACTGAACGAAGCTGTTCAGAACAATTTACTTGAATCTGATGATGCAGTATACCTTGATATAAGTAAGTCATACACATACATCTCAAATTAAATGAAATATCATTTTCCCATATGGCATACACTAATGCTTATTTAATGTTTAATGGTTGTAGATTATCATGATATTGGAGATCCGACAAGTATATGCCCATTTTGTCGTGCAAGGCTTTGGCTCGATGAACGTGTTAGAAACCAACAGAACACATCATCACCAAAGTTTTATCTATGCTGTGGATGTGGTAAAACTTCTGTGCCAAAGTTTAGTGTACCCCCACCATGTATTAAAGACTTGATATTTGACACTTCCAATCCAAGAAGGCAGAATTTCTTGGAAAACATAAGAGCCTACAACACAATGTTTTCTTTCACATCAATGGGAGGGAAAATTGATAAGACTGTCAATGAAGGACAGTCTCCAAAGTTTGTGCAGTTGTACATATATGACACTGAAAATGAAATAAAGAATCGAGTCTCAGCTATCTGGTAAACAATGAACTATTCTTAAAAAGTTGACCAACTTTTTTGGATTAATATTACAATATCATCTTTACTGATTAATTGTCAATATCATATGCAGCTCCTCATCAGAAGATAATGGCAGATTAGACAGAGACATAGTAAGGATGCTAAAAGACACACTTGATGAGGTCAATCCATATGCAAAGACATTTCGACTTGCAAGTCAAATGTTGAGAGATGGCAACCCGGAAGAAATAAAAGTGAAGCTCATTTGCAAACAAAACCATCATGGTAGAACCTACAATCTCCCTACAGCATCTGAAGTCGCAGCTTTAATTGTCGGTGACATTGATGTAAACTATGGCAATCAAGACATCATTGTGCAATCACTTGATGGAACATTGCAACGCATATCAGAACTACATCCATCATATCTTCCAATGCACTATACTTTAATTTTTATATATGGCAAGGATGGGTACAGTGAAGATATTCCATATCAATTTCAAGGGTCTAAAAGATCAAGAGTTACTTTGCGTGATTTTTTTGCTTATATTCTCCAAGATTGTGATGATGACTATGGCATTCTGTTATACTGTAGAAGACTACTGCAACAATTTATTGTAGATGGATATACCATGATTGAGGCGCAACGTCTTCTATTTATCCGTCTAAATCAAAAGCAACTTAGATCTGAATTGTATAGTTGCTTAACTGATGCGCTTCTTCGAGGTGACAGAATTGCATCGTCCCTCGGTAAAAGGATTATTCTTCCATCGAGCTTCACTGGAGGAAGCAGGTACACCGGCCAAAATTTCTTAGATGCAATGACAATTTGCCAATGGGCAGGATGTCCTGATCTTTTTATAACTTTCACATGCAACTCAAATTGGTCGGAGATCCTTCGATTTATGCAAAGAACAGGACTACGACCTCAAGATAGACCTGATATAATTTCAAGAGTCTTCAAGATCAAGTTGGGTCATTTAATGAAAGACTTGAAGAATGGCTTATCTGGCCGTGTCAGAGCAGGTATTTCAGTTGACTAAACCTATTTATATTATTTGCTTCACTTAAAGTTTTTTATCAATGATGTGCTTCTCTATGACCTGTGCTTCATCAATTTTGAATTCCTTAATTACGAAAACAAATTATTATTAGTTGTCGTCTCTATTTTTGTTAGCTCAGATCATTCGTTAAGTGGGCATAAAAAATTATTTCTTAGCAGATCATTGTTCATCTATTCAAGCACATTATTATAGCTAAATCTTCTCACCAGTTTAGATAAACCTCAAAATATTAGTATTCCTAACAATTCTTTCTTTTCATCAACAATATTCTACACTGTGGAGTTTCGAAAACGTGGCCTCCCACATGCACACATTCTCCTGTTCTTACATCCTGAAGATAAATGCCCAACTGCTGAGGACATTGATCGTATTATATCTGCCGAAATTCCTGACAAAGATATAAATCCCTCTTTACACAATAATGTAGAGAACTTTATGATTCATGGTCCATGCGGCCATGCAAATACTCAGTCACCTTGCATGAGTGAAGGAAGATGCACCAAGCATTTTCCAAAACGATTTGTTTCAAGAACCAAAGTTGGTGAAGATGGATTCCCTGTCTATAGAAGACGTAACAATGGGAGAACTATTCATAAGAATGGCGTCAACTTAGATAATAGATATGTGGTTCCTTATAATCCACATCTTTTGCTCAAATATCAAGCTCACATCAATGTAGAATGGTGTAATCAGAGCCGGTCCATCAAATATTTATTTAAATATGTCAATAAAGGAAATGACAGAGTAACTGTTGCATTATACAAGGAGCAATGCAACTCTGACACTCAAGAGGTTATTGATGAAATTCAGACATATTGTGATTGTAGATATATTTCAGCATGTGAAGTAGCTTGGAGGATTTATATGTTTGATATCCATTACAGAACACCATCGGTTGAAAGGCTAAGTTTCCATTTTGAAAACCAACAGATGGTCATATATGAAGATAATGAAAATCTTGATACAGTTGTCAATAAACAACAACAGAAAGACACAATGTTCACTGCATGGATGAAAGCTAATATTGAGTTTCCAGAAGCTAAAGAAATTACATATGCAGATTTCCCTACTAAGTTTGTTTGGAAGCCTCAAATCCAAAAGTGGCAAAGAAGAAAACAAGGATTCTCCTTAGGAAGATTGCATAATGTGCCACCAAACTCAGGAGAAGCCTTTTACCTTAGAATTTTACTTAACAAGGTTAAAGGAGCATAAGTTATAATGACATTAGAACAATTAATGGAGTACCTTATCCAACATTCAAAGAAGCTTGCTTTGCAATGGGGTTGACTGACGATGACAAAGAATTTGCGGAAGCAATTAAAGAAGCATCAACTTGGGCTTCTTCATCTTATTTGAGAAAACTTTTTGTCACAATGCTTCTCAGTAGTACAATGGCAAGTCCAGAGGTTGTGTGGGATAGAACTTGGCCCCTGCTATGTGAAGACATTACATACCATTGTCAAACCAGACTTCAACTACAAGGCAACTTTACATGAATGTAATTTTCATATGATTTGCTATAACTGCAACATGTTTTCCATACCTAAATTGTCATATATCCAAACTTGACATAGCTGAAAGCATTCTTAAGTTTGCTGATAAAATCCAAATTATGAAAATAACACTATTTTTATGGAATGAGCTCAATTCTGTGTAATTTCGGTTATAACATGTCTTGAATTCTCTTCCACATCGCTATACTTAGCTGATATCATTGCTTCTCTCTATTTTCTTTCACTGTTTGACGATTTGCAATATATATCCTAGGTATTAGATGTGTATTTTTTCAACAGTGTACATTAACCCTGAAATATGAATCACTTTAGCTGAACTGTGACTGCATACTTGACTGCAAACAATGAATTTAAAGCCAACACCTAAAATTTAAGAGTATTCTACCTTTAACAGTATTCTTTAGATCCTTAACCAACTCACATTATCAGTTTTCGTAAATGGGTTCACTTCTCAATAACATTAGTGATGAAATGAGTTCAATTCTCCTTATCACTGCCATTATTGGTTTTAAATTATGAGATTTTCTTCATAGAAGTAAATTGAAAATATCTGAACCACATTACTACAGAACTTAGAAGTAAATTCAAAACTGCTATTATCAGTGTACATTCAAACTGATCTGCACGCTTATTACTCATGATTCATTTATCTTATTATCTTATATATACAGAAATGGAATTAACTGAAGATCAACTCAAAAATTTGACTTGATTGGAAATAGAAAAGCTACTCAACAGCAATGGAAAAAGTCTAAAGTCTTTTCCTCCCATGCCTCTCTTTTCATTATTAGGTTCAAAATTCAAGTATTAGTTTCAGATCATACAGGGACAACTTCTCTAACAATATTTGACAACGAAGCTATTCCAATTATTGGGAAATCTGCCCAACAGCTGAGAGAAGATTTGATTAAAGTATGAATTCAACTCATGACTACAACTTTATTATTTTTGTAGTGCCACTTATCCTCTACAATCTTCAAAACTTGATTTTCAATTTTACTAAACTCAACCTGCCATTAATATTTTAAAACACTGTTTTTTAGCTTCTTAACATACTTTCTTATTGAACTTTATAAAACTTTATTAATAGATGCACTGAAATATTATGCACTCTAATGCCTACAGATTTAACAAGTTTAGCACTTACCATTTATCATATTAAACTTGCTTACCTGCACTGAAATCAGACCCTATATTTTCAAATATAACTACAATGCCTATAGATTTACCATTTTTAGCAATAACATCTCAATTACCACTTATATCCTTACTTATCTTTATTACCCATGTGACATTATAGGAAGGATATCCTGACTCATTTCCCGATGAGTTAGAAACTTTGGTTAACAAAAGATATATCTTCAAAGTCGAGGTTTCTAATATGAACCTTCAGAAAGGGATCAAAACCTTCACTGTCAAAAAAATGACTGCCAACAGCGAAATGATCCAACATGTTCAAAACTCCGCAGAAATCACTCAGGTAACAATTCTTATAGTATTTTATATTCAGTTTCTTACTACTAACCCATTTGCAAGCAGACTTCACAGGAAAATTTATCACTAACACAATCCAAGGACAAACAACACATGGCTGAAAGTGTAAGTATACGAACAAAAAAATTATTTCTCCTTCAATAATTACTAAAACAACAATAAGCTAATAGATTTTTCATCTTAACAATGCAATAGGATATCGGCTCCATTTGTCTTGAAAGCAACCAGTACATCTCATCTTCAAATGCAGCAACTTCTCCTGATGCAAAACTAAAAGCTGCACTGGATGACGATTTTGATGCTACATGCCTAGAAGACATCTTGACACCAAAATTATCCACTTACAAGCCAAGAAAAAGTATCAAGATTGAGAAAAATGACTGACAGCCAGCCACAACTTTGTCTATTAACCATCCAAGTTCTTTAGTAACTAAGACCTTAACTTACAATGCTTTTTTGAAATCTCTTGGTCTGTAATACTGTAATCACTACTAAATACTTAAGCAGGTCCAAAATTTCTGCATGATCAGCATAACCAAACAATCACAAATATATATGCACAA
This sequence comes from Chamaecrista fasciculata, assembly GCA_003254925.1. Classification (NCBI taxonomy): domain Eukaryota; kingdom Viridiplantae; phylum Streptophyta; class Magnoliopsida; order Fabales; family Fabaceae; genus Chamaecrista; species Chamaecrista fasciculata. The sequence continues at coordinate 44,378 of QANZ01034031.1, forward strand.
TATTTTGAACTTTAATTTTACATTCTACATAAATTGTTGCAGGTTCACTTAGGCAATGCCTATTAAATCTTATATCACCAACTATATGTGCTGAACTGATAGTTTGTTAAGTGTAGATAACAATTTTCCACATCAATGCTGAAATTTCTGCGGGTCTGAAATTATCCAGGTTAGAAATGTCATGCTTCAAATCTATAACTTCTGCAGCTCTGAACATATTCATGCCCTACTTATCATATCACTAAAAAGTTTGTAGTAATTAATTAGTCACTGCTTAACTTTTACTCCTATTGGTCTGCATACAGCTTCTAATTAGTCACTGCTATTTCTGTACACAGCTGCTGAATTTCAATATATGACTGCATAGATGCCATTTTTTTTTGGTTTCTACAGATACTTGCTAACTTCACATTTTCTGAATTACTCTACTCTGCAGACTTGCTAACTTCATCCAACCAAACTTTTGATTTATTTGTATAACTGCTAATTTTTCAAAAATATCCATTTCCATTTGACCTGCAATTATAATGCTATTTTTTTCAGACCAATTATACTATATTTTTGTACATTAAACCCAATAATGTCTAAATATAAGTCTTCATTCAAAGCTGTACTGAAATTTTTTGCCCCAAATTTCTTTCAATTATATGGATTATGTACTGTTTGTCAATTCTTCCTTTCTTGCTACAGAGCAAGTAGGGTTTATAGAGACATCGTTGATACCCATGTAGCATAGTTGCAAGAGTAATGTCATCAAATTAGGCATAATCGTCCTCATTAGCAATACAATTTCAAAGAAAAAAAAAAAACACCC